>CM054062.1:47715203-47997240 GCA_028641055.1 Alopecurus myosuroides
AGGACTTACTTATACAAAAATATTTGCAAGTTGTTCTCAAAATATGGAAGAAAAATTTAAAAACAGATTCAACACTTTTTGCGTTTTCAAAAATTTGTGAAACAAATATTGTCAGAAACTTGTGAGACTACCATCCCTAGACTCCATTTTCATTCTCTATCAACTAGGAATGATCTTTCACTTGTGTTATATTCAAATTTCTTGTGAAAAAACCAAAAACCCTCTCTGGTTATTTTGGTCACCATTGAGTTCATGCATGTCCTGGTCAATTTTCTCACTCTCTCTACCTCTCTCTTGTTATGTGAGATAAAAAATATCTCCCTTAGCACCATAGACATGGTCTACATGCTCCCGCCCCTATCTCCAAGGCTCTAGCAAGTGGACAACGCATGTGATCACCCTCCCTTTTTCTTATCCTTCCCCACAGTCCACCCCATGAGAAAACCTTGCGCGAGAAGGCTTCTCTCGCACCTTGTGACTCACTAGTGAGGCCTCTCCCCCTGTGCTTGTCTCCATTCCCCTATTACGTGTGCTGGCCATCATGCCCAGGTCGATCTCACCACGTCCCTTGCATTCAGACACCTCGGTAGCATGCCTCTTCCCGATGTCGTGTCAACTAGCTCCATGAGCCCCCCAGGAGCACACTCGTGACCCTCGTTTTCCTCCTCTCTCCCTCCTCCCCCTCGGTTTGGTGTCGAACATCTGCGGGAGAGAACCTGGGCATGGCGATTCCGCCCCCTCCTTGCCTTCTCTATGTCTCCTCTCTTGCCAGGAGGACCTCCTCTATGTGCCCTCCCGGATGGACAAATTTTTGCTTTCCAAAATCGTCGTGGACAAGCTCACCCCATACCGCCACGGCTACAGCTCCCCGAGCTCGTCGCCAGCTCGGTACAGAGTACCCCTGCCCCTCTTGTTTCTTCCTTTGTCTCTCCTCAGTTCCCGTGGAACCCAATCCATCTTCAATTTGGTGATTTTTCCCTCGCATGTACTACAACATCATCAACCTAGGATGCCGGCCGCAATACCTCCTCGAACTCCATGCCCCGGTCTCCTTCTGCATGCACCGCTAGCGGCAAATGCTCCATTGTGCGGGGCTGGGTCTCCTAGACCTAGCCGCGCTTCAAGGCAAGCCTCCTAGACTCTAGCAGCGAGATCTCCCGGGAGAACCCTAGGCTCCACCGTCAGTCTCTGTTTCCACCGCCAGATATTGGTTGTCATCGGCCACTGGCAATGTGGAGAATCCCTGGCCGTTGGATCTCGATCCCACGGTGACGTACCGGTCAATTTGACCTGGTGACGCTGACCAGCGGGTCCTGCCGCGACCCACTCTCAGGTTCAAGTTCTCCGGCGCGGAAGACGCTATGTTGGGCCGGCTCGTCCCCTCCAGATCTAGCCCGTTTCTGTTTTTTTCTACATGTTGATAATCTTTTTCCTTCCGGATCTATTTTTGGCTGTTTGGTTTAAATAGTTTTGAAAATGTTAAACTGTGAACATTTCCAAACCAAAAATCACAGAGGTAGATGAATGAGTTTGAAACTACTTGCAAGTTTCAGATCTGGAAAATAATTTGTAGTTTGACTTTGAGAGCATGCTTGGCAAAACTAGTCAGAATCACTAAATCTTTAATAACTTGAGTTTTAGGAAAACATTTCTTGAAAATAAAATTGTTCTAGATATCCCTTGTTGATACCTAACCAAATAAATTCATCTTGCATGAAAATGAGCTTCATGTGGAAAATGCCATGCATGTTCCTAAAATAACTAAAAAGCATTGTGCGAATTTTATAAGTTTTTATGTGATGAATATTGATGTGTATTCAATTGTGCTGGTTTGTTAGTGATTAGAAGTACCCAATCCTATATTTCCATGATTTTGGGGGTTATAGAAAGGTTTGGTGAATTATCTACTGTTTAGGCCTTTTCTGCCTATTTCTTTGAGGCTTTTACTAATTAATGTGATATAAGTTTATTCTTATAATTTTTTTTCCTAGAATATGTAAGGTAGTAACCCATAATTGTGATGTGCTTTATGTATGCTACTAGTATGTTAGGATAATTATTTGTATGCCTTGGTTTGATAGGGTTTCACCCCCGATATAGTGGGTTTCCTAGTAATTAGGAGTTACTCTTGCCATTTTGCTATGTTAATAGAATATTTTGAGTGATTGATTTAGTAGTGTTTGTCATAGCAATGCTAGTGATATTGTTGCATATTACCCTTATTTGCATGATTTTAGAAGCTCTAGATAATTTTGGCATGCAATGCTATTTTTAGGTGTTTTCTGCCATGGTTGTTATTTATGTGTTTGTTATTGATTAATTGTTTTTTTTGAACATTTTATAACAGTAGGAAAGGCTCCTACTGCCTCTAAATTAAAAAGGCATATGGACATTACATATTTACAGAATAGGGTATAGGGGCCCTGCCCCCACAAGAGTATCTAGAGGTTGATTACAAAAGATCTAATAAAGGGGTGAAGAGAGGACTTAGTCCTAAGTAGCAGCAAGAGGAAGTCCTCTCTGAATCTTTCATTTCAGGAGTCAAGAGATGGAGATATTCCTTCAAAAAGCAGATTATTCCTTTCCTTTGTTTAGGTTGTTATTTTGATACTACTAGCATGCCTAGGTGTTGTTTTCTCTATTATATGGTTTCCATATTATAGATATAGCATTATAAAATAATCTTGTTTGATGTTCTATTATGGTTACGCATGTATGCATGTCTAAATAGTCACTTCCTATTTCTAGTTTTAGCCCTTGTTATTTCATGCTTTGAGTGATGTCCTGGCATGATTACTAGAGTTTGGTCTCTGTTATTGTGTTGCCCAGCCTCTGGTTATATTATTTCTCCATGTATAGAAAAGCATGTGTTACTATAGGCTTGTAGCATTGCTTGTTATCATTTCCTTGTGCATGTGTATGTGTTCCTAAGTTATTTTTTTGTTGTTTTCTTCATCCTCATGAATGACCAGAGAGTCATTTAACCTTATTGGGACACAATATGAGAGTGGCACACCCACTGAAGTCATGCCAATTTGGTTGAGGACCAATAGCATCTTTTCTAGTGTTATTCCCTAGTATTGTTAGTGCATGCTTTGCTTCATGGTTTGTACCCTAGTAATATTGTTGTTGAGTGTAATTATTTGGTGAATTGCTTTCTTAGTTAACGAATACGGTATTATTCCCCGAGAGGTTTATTGCAACTGTTGTTTATTTCAAGAGCAAGACCAAGACCAGTACCAACGCAAGCCACTCTAAATTCTTGCTTGTTTATTACTTATCATTATCTATCATGCATGTTTTACTTCTGATGTTTTACAAAAGTTTGATTCAAAAAGTATTTCCTTAAGTGTACTATACCACTACTATATGTTGTACCTAATATGCTATAGCCACTATATAATCTTGGTGTTACCAAGCCCATTAGTCCATTGTAATTCAGCACTTAATCTAATTAAGTCCCTTAGTGGACATTCAAACTTGATGTTTTTGGAAAACAAAGATCTTTGGAAAAACCTCGAGGAAAGGTGGGACCTTGTCCAAGGGAGGTTTGTGAAGGAGGAATGTTTTCAAATTGTTTTCCAAAATGACACATAACCTATTCTTCGTCGGACAACCAATGCGTGTTGCCACATTACCTCAATATGAGCATGGGGTCTAACTAAAAGCTTGTCGGTGTTAGTCCGTGTCTACCTCAAGGTGCTATAGGGGTTAGAGTCCCTTGAACCGAACTGTCGCCATGAGGGAGTAATGGGACATTCAAAGTGTGGGATTAATTTTGCCACCGTTTGCAACAGTTGGGTCTCCTGCCATGGCGGTGTGATGCTATGGGAAACTGGATCGATACGGCTGACTCACTCGATGCCGGGGAGAACAAACCCAATTGAAGAGGTAGTAATTTACTAGCACTTTCATAATAGATAGTTAGGACCAGTTATCTGATGTTCGCATACTATCGGGACAGTCCATGGTTGTTCATGGAGGATGTACCGGATCTTGTGGAATGTGTACACCTCTGTAGAGTAAAACTATTCAGAATAGCCGAGTCCTTGGATATGGACATATGAATGGACATGCAGCTAGTATCGTGTCAATGTTTTCAAAATCTTGAAAAGATGTTTTGGAGTTGTACCTGGGAGGTATTCGGAAAGGGAAGTTATTATACCTTTGAGGTACTGGAGAATGATGATCTTGAAGGTGTGATCTTCCAAGAAGTTTTGCAAAGAAATACTTTCTTTTATTTAGAATTCTTTATCAAAACGTTGTGGACATGCAATATCTACATGATAAACTAAATATATCTTTTGAAGTATCTTCTTCAAAAATAAAATCTAAAACTTGATCAACCATGATGGATCTTCAATTCATCATGATTAGTTGAACCCTAATTACAGACTTCCTACCACCTATATATATGCATACTTGCATGCTTTAGTTTTCATTTGGGGTGACTTGCGAGTACAATCCAATGTACTCATATTGGTTTCGTGCCTGGCTATTTACTTGGCTAGACTTTGAGGAGCACTCCGGAGAGCCTGATGAAGATGGTGCGGCTAATGACTGTGTGAACTAGGAATGTCTCCCAGTCAGTAGCTTGTAGGTAGTCAAGGCATGACTTGGGCTTTACCACGAGTTTGCTTATAAAGACTTCCGATGTTCTGTGTGTTCCCTGCCCTGCGTGGTAGATGTTTTCGACCGAGTCTTGTGACCAATTGTGTAAGACGTGTGCGTGTTCTAATGGATGATGTAATCTGCAATGCCAACTCGATTATGTTGTTCACGACTAACTAATCATGGGATCGTGAATGCATGCATATTGGAGGTCTCACACTGCTAGTCTGGGTTCCCCACAGAAGTACCAACATATTTAGCATAAAAATGACCATCTCTAGATTTCATGAGAACATAAGATGGGTTATATTTTCTGGCAAAGTCATCGTGAGTGGTGCTCCCCTAGAGGTATCACCACCCACAATGGTGTTGGTCTCCTTCTCCTTGATCACCTCTCCTTGTCACACCCCAGTTTTTGGAACCTTGTACTTTTGTTCAAGGATATAAAAATTAGGGCCAACAATTTTTTTTAACAACATGCTTGTTTTAACCAACATGTGTTTACGATCTTAATCCTAGTTGCAATGCAAGTTTTGTTTCTTTATAAAACCAATAGCAAATTTTCCTGAAAACAATTCTATAATTTTTCCCTGTTGTTTTCCCTGATGTTACTTGAGTGAATTTTATTCCAAGACTTGGATCATTCTTGTTTGCCCATCTTAAAATAAACTTTTAGCTTTGTGGATCCGTAAAACCAAATTTCAAAATGATTTATGGAAGTTTTCTATAGAAACTATTCCCTGAAAATATAGCCACGTACATGTTTTCCACCTTTGTTTTCACTAGGCTATAAAATGTTATTTTATGTTTTCTTGACTTGTCTTTGTTCCTTGATATATGTACTACAAATCCGTAAGCTTGGTTTGATTTTTGGAGTATTAAACATGATCTTTTTCTTGTTGTTTTTGTGGAAGAAAAATAAGGCAGAAAGTTGCATTTTTAGAAAGCAAAGTAAAACAGAAAGTACACCTTTTCCCACTATGTTTTCATGGCCTTAAACTATTCCAAATTTGTTTTCAAAAGATGATTCTGAAAGTTTATAACATGTTTAACAAACTCCAACTTGGAAAAAAAAATTGGAATCCATTTGGTCCCTAAAAACAATCCAAACTTTTTGCTCATTTCACTGTTTTCCAACACTTAGAAAAATTCCTAAGTATTACTCTAACTGAATTTTCTGAATTTTTGCAACAGTGTTGGATACGATTTTGGGCAGATGTTTTCTTTATCTTTTCTTGCAAGATTTGAAGTGTGACTTTGTCTAGTGTGTTGACTAGGATGTGGACTCGACCTAGGATGTTTTTGTTCTCTTCTAGAAGCCTTGTGTGTGAAGAAAACATGTGAGAGAAGAGAGTGGAGACATGGTGAGGTGGCTAGGTATGGGTCTCCATACTTTGACTTCTTTCGTCTTGTCCTTGGCTCACCTTGCCCCCAAAGGTCACCTTTGACTTGTCCCTGGTTGTTCTTGTCCCTTGGCACCTAAGCCATGTTTGGAAATGACCAAAAACCCCTAGAGCACCCCATGCCAACCATTGGCATGAACCCGAGGGAATTTTTTCCACTTGACCAAAACCCATGGTTATAAGACATTTCATCTAAGTCCCTTTTGCCACTAAGCTCCCACACATCCACACACCCTCACCAAGCCAAAGTAACCAAGGCACTTGCCTCTGCGAGCTCGCCCCAAGCTCAAACTCGCCGGCAGCCATTTTTGGAATCCGAGGTGGGGAGCCTCACATCCGTGCCTTCCCATCCCCCGTGCTCAACTCCGTTGGGTTCCCCATGATCCCATGACCCTCCCTGACCTCTTCCCCGTGCATGTGTGTCGCAGGAACGTGGCCGCCGTCCACGGTCGCCGCCACGGGCTCCCACCGTTTCCCGTCGACTGGCGCCACGCCCGCGCCCGAACTCAGCACCCCTCCACTACCCCAATCTCCTACGTCCTCCCCGAGCCCGCGCCTGCCCTCTGCGAGCACCTACGGTGAGCCACCGGCCACTTCCCGTGTCTCCATCGTGCGTCCGAAGAGAGAGAGTGAGAGAGGAGGAAGAACAGCCGCGAGGCGTCGATTCCGCGATCGACGGCCCCCGTTGGATGGGTGTTTTCCCGCGCGTGACCGCGCGCGTGCCGTGCACTGGGCCGCTCCGGTCGCTAGTTGGGCCGCGCCGTAGTGAAGCCAGCCCGCCCCTGTTATTTCTTTTGTTTTCGTTTCAGAAAATGCTTGAATGCTTTGCCCTGTGAAAAATAGTTTTCGTGCAAAATAAAATCAACAAAAATTCACAGCACTAGGTATATGTTTTCCTAACCATATAAACTTGGTAGATATAAGTTTTGACTCTTATGTTTGTCACAATATCTGTTTTGCCACAGAGTGTCTGTAAAAAAAAATTGGCATAACTTTTTGGATATGTATCCATTTTGGTCAAATCAAATTGTTTTGGATAGCTATTGAATAGATCTATCATTAGGACTTGGCCTCACATCAACGTCAGTTACCAAATAGAAATTCCATCCATTTTGGTAAATGACCAGTAGGCTTTTCTAGGATTTTTAGACGGAGTTTAAAGATGTTTTTTGAGGTGAATCCAATTGGATGAGTTTTCATATTACTAGATCTATCTAATCATAGCTTGGATTAATGTTTGGATCCCTAGATTATTTTTGGTGAGCAAAACTAGAAACACCAGCTTTTCTGTTTTTGTTGCTATGTGTGTATTTGTTTGAATTGGAATGCTTGATTGTGTGAGACTTGTTTCCTAGCACGTATAGAAGTATTACCCCTTGTTATTAGGTTTTTTCTTACAATATAACTACCTTAGAGAGTGTGTGCATGTTTGGAAACTTTTTGGTTATAGAAATAGCATTGGTTATTTTCCTAGTTTATTATTTGAGTATTGTGTGAACCAAATCTTTGTATGTTTGTTGCACCTAAATTTTGATGTGGTTGAGTTGAGTCCAGTACCATTTTGGTACTTTTTTTATGTTATTATCTCTGTTAGCTTGCACTTTATTTTTGTAGCAGAGCATGTATAACTTATGTTGTTTGTTTTCACTAGTATTGTTTTCACTAATATAAATAGCTTTGTATTGATTGCATTGTTATATTAATCTTGTCATGAGTAACCAGAGGCTTGGTTACCTCTAAATTCCTTGGTATTAGTGGGACCATAACCCACTGGTCACATTTCATTCTAGTTAGGGATGCCATTCCACAACCATACACTTGTGTGAAAATAGCATGCATTACTGTATGTTTGTCTAGTTTTTTCCACCAAGGAAAATGTTTGTCATTTCACTTATGTAAGTGAGGTGTTTAGTTTCTTTGTCAGTCCTAGTATGATGAGCTGTGATTAATTTTTTAACATAATATTCCCTTAGGAATATCATGTTAAGAAGTGTCCACCTTTGTGTGGTTAAATTAAATATTGTTTGCAAATAGAATGTTTTCCAAGTGATTGATAATTATTTAAGAATGTTTTTTATTGAGTGTTTGGATATTTAAAAGTGTTTAGTTGAGCTAGTATTGAGTGCATAGCTACTGGTTGTATATCTTGTACTCTGATTGCTTGCAATTTAATTGATTGGAAAAGCATGTATTACTAGAATGGATTGATGCTTGCTTAGTAGATGTTTTCATAGAATAATTTTAGTGTTTTTGCTTACTAGAATGTGTAAGGTGTTGTGTGCTGTTAGTAGGTTTTTACCTTCATACCTTTCTTGTTTAGGATCATGCATCCTTGTAGCATTGATTGCTTCCCTAGTGATGAACTAGTGTCACCACTAGACTGTTTGAGTTGCTCTAGTATTGTTATCTTTTTATTTTATGAGTGTATGATTATCCTAGCATGTTTGGGATGTTATTACTTATGTTATTATGCCATGAATTCTTGAGTTGCTAGTGTCTATAGGTTGTACAATACTTTATTGCTTATAGCATGCCTGTGTAGCAATTTTTCATATCAGTATGCTATTAGTGCACTCCTGTTGTTATGTATGTTCTAGCCTTATTATCCCTTGTAATACTTGTGTGTTAGGATGGATATTATGACTTGTATCATTGGTTGAGCTACTGGTTTGTTTGTTTATTTTCATGATTGATGGATTCCATAACTTTGAGTAGACATAAGTGATGCAGCCCACCGTATTCCACCAAACACAACATCGATACACAACAAGGTGATCTCACTCCTATCTCCGTATGTTTCGGGTGACTTGGTGAACGGTGCGCTACCTCATGAAATGCCCCACTTCATGCCTAGGGTGGATCCCACAATGGAGCCCAAGACGGTGTCCTTGATGCTCAAGAACATGCCCCAGGACGGTGTCCGAGAAGCTAGGAAGGAAGTGGGAGAAGACGACATCAAGATTGGAGATCCGAGGAGGAAGAACGGAGGGAAACGGGGTCCCCGACCTCAACCCCCGGCCAGGCCGGCCTCCCCTCACCTCAGGCCGGCCACCCAACAGAAGAGGCCGGCCTCCCCCTCTCCCACCCCGGCCTCAGGCCGGCCAACCAAGGAGCCAGGCCGGCCACCCACCCGAAGGACCCGGCCCCCACCCCGGCCCCAGGCCGGGCCACCAGGCCGGATGCCCCCGCCCAGCCCCACCCCGACCTCACAGGTCGGCCAGGCCGGCTCCTCTGCGAATTACATGCCTGCACGCAGAGACATGGAATATTCCCTTGTATCCCTCTACCTACCCCCTACTACTATATATAGGACCCCTCCCCCTCCTTCAGAGGACAGAGTTGACTTGAGATAGAATTGGGCTTTGTGCTCCCCCTCCCATGTGGAGATCCTCCCCCATGGGATCCATGGCTACTCCATAGATTAATATATTGGATTGTATCAAGATCTCTCCAAGTAGCTACTCTTTGACCTTGTGATTATAGTAGTTCTTTCCAACCTTCCCCTTGTGGCTTCTGTTGGATCAGTGGACAGGCCCGTGAGAGGAATCGGTTCCAGTTAGCGTGTTGTTGACTTGGGGTTGCGATCCCTCATAGGCTTCACGAGTTATCCCTCTTTTGTGTGTGTGAGTTCATCGTGTTCTTCGTGTTCTTCGCGTTCTTCCCAATCTCCCCACCTCTCGTGCGTCAATCCGTGAAGATCGGGCCACCCAAGAGGCCAAGCCTATATCAATAAGCATAGTCTATAACTATCCTATTCATCTGTGGTGTGTTTGATTACTAATTGGAAATTGTCTGAGTACACACCTTAGAATGGGTATTGTACTTATGCTATTGTTGTTCTAGTGTTGTTGTTGTCCTTAGTATTATTTTGTTATATATGCATTAGTTAAGCATGAACTTGTTGGTGATGATTGCTTGTGTGTTGTTAATACCCACTGCCATGGGTATTGCCTTGACTGGTTGTTATTATTTTAGTAGTCTCACCTTTTGTGCCCACAAGTTATATTTTTAGCCTCTTGAATATCTTATTATGAGAGTGGTACACCCACTCCATATATGGTATGTAAGATGTGGGATATGGTTTTTTAACCATATGTGTGTTTGACGATAGTTTTGTATCATGAGAGTTGCGAGATAGTTTCCTCGATAACTTTTGAGGGTTTGCGCGAGTATAAGTTTTGCTTGCTATATGTGTTGTTTGTTTAGTGTTTGGACTTTAGTTCTGAGTATGTGTCTTTTATTCTTTTACGACGTTAGAAAATGAAGGAGAAGAAGAAGTAGTTGTGAGGTTGTGCGTCAAGTTCAGGTTACTTCAAGGACAGGAACACTAAGAGTTTTAAGGCAAGCCATCATGATGCTTGCTGTAATACTACACTTATCATTATCTATCATGCATGTTTTACTTATGAAAAGTTTTACAAAAACTTTATTTCCAAAAACTGTTTTTGAGTGATTACTACTATTAATATTATATATACTATCACTATGCCAGTAGTTGATACTTGGTGTACCAAGCCCATAGCCACCATATGGTATTTGTTACCACCAAGAGTATAAGTCCCTAAGTGGACATCCTAAAAATATGATTTTGCAAAACAAAGGCTTTTATGGAAAACCCGGAGGAAAGGCTGAGCCTTATCCACCGAAGGCATGTTGAAGTGGTTATTTTTGGAAAAATGGTGTTTTACAAAAATGACACATAACCTAGTCTTCGCCGGACAACCTTTACCGTACTGCCACTTTACCCCAACATGGGCACGGGGCTTAACTTGAAGTTTGTTCTTGTTAGTGTGTGTTCTATCTCAATTTGCTATAAGGGTCGTCGTGCCCTCGAACCGATTGTCACTAAGTTATGAAACATGTGACATAAAAAGTGAGGGATTAAGTTACCCCCCGGTCGCAGCAGTTGAGGCTCCTGTCTTGGCGAGGTGGGACCTGATGCCGGGGAGCATATACTCAACTGAAGAGATAGGCATATTCTAGCTTGAACATAGTGGATGGTTAGGATCAGTTATCTGATGTTTACATACTGTTGTTACAGTCCGTGGTTGTTCACGACGGATGTACTGAATCTGGTGGATGTGTACACCTCTGCAGAGTAAAACTATTCTGAATAGCCGCGTCCTCGGATATGGACAATTGAATGGCCATGTAGCTAGCATTGTGTCAATGTTTTCAAAAAGGAGTTCTCAAAAAGTTGTTGGACTCATGAAGTACTGAAAGGAGCAAATCTTGTACTGTGTAGGTACCGTTGATGAAAAGCACAAAGTTGTTTTACGAGGAGTTTTGCAAAGAAAATCTTTCTTTTCTAAACAAAAACTGGAAGTTGATTCCAAGAAGTTTTGCAAAGAGAAAACTTTATTTTAACAAAACCTCTTGTACATGTGATATCTACAAGAGAAAGAAAACTATACTATTTCTTTTGAAGTATCTTCTTCAACAAAGATACAAATATTTTCAAAACCAACTATGATATATCTTTCATATATCATGGATAGTGAACCCTATGTATAGCCTACCTACTCCACTATATAAGCATACTTGCATTTTGGTAAGTTACATGATGGGTGTCTTGATGAGTACATTCAAATGTACTCAGATTGGTTCCGTCCCTCGTATTTACTTGCCAGACTTCGTGAAGGAGTCTCAGGAGGAGATCTACGAGGAGGAGTACTGCACTGATGGACTTGCGAAATAGGATCGTCTCCCGGTCAGAAGCCTGTAGGTTAAGGCGTGACTTCGGCTCTAGTACGTTTGTGTGTGTTAGTCTTCCTCTGTGTGTGTTGTGTGTTTGCCACGTGTGGCAGTTGTGTTAGACTTGGTCATGTGACCATGTCCCTTTTCTAAGTGTTTTGTGTAATCGTGTAATGGATATTGTATCTGTATACCAACTTGATATGTTGTTCACGACTGGTGTAATATGGGATCGTGAATGTATGCATATCGGAGGTGTCCTTGAATAGTGGTTCTGGGGGACCTTACACTCCTTCTTTCACAAAGGTAATATTTTGTGAAGAAGAAGTGACTATCTTCTTCTTGTTGTTCTTCTTCTTTAGCTTAGCAACATAGCCAAGTCCCTCCTTTCCACTCTTGATTCTTTGAGAGTTTATCGCATCATTGAGAACTTTCTCACCTCCTACAAGGTTAGTTGCGGAACAAGAGTTTCTACGCGATATAACAATGCTAGGAGAGGAGGAAGGCATAACTTGCTTATTAGAGTGTTGAGCTAGGAGGTTGTCACAAGACTTTGTTAATTTTCATGAATTTTTTTTAAGTGACATGATTTCCTTTTCTAGTTTTTCATAACGATCAACAAGTCAATCATGAGCTATTCCTAGCTCAATCTTTTCATGTTCACGAGTTTTAACTAAAGCAAGAAATAGTTCATTATCCTTCCTAAGCTTGGAAACACTCATAGCATAAGTTTCTTCAAGACTAGAGAGTCTCTCCTCAAGAGAAGCTCTAATGGAACGCTCCTTCTCAAGAGCCTTTTCAAGCTCTTTGACCTTGTTAGAATGACATCCTCCATAACTTTCCAAAGTCGTGATGATTTCTTCCTTTTCATCTACAAGAGAGTTAGCATCATCAAGTTGCCTCAAGAGGGCATTCACCTTCTCTTTCGTTTCACCTTTAAGGCTAGCCAACCAAGAGCCTAATTCTTTGGCCACATCACATTCCTCACAATTGTTTTCAACACAATCCAATAATGAAGGAGGATTAGTGGCAATAGTTTTGGAGTTGGAAGAGATTACCGAAGTGGCTTTTGCCATGAGACATGTAGGTCGGATAGGCGCGTTCTCATCGGGGGATTCAAATAGAGAGACTGATGAAGATGAATGGGTAGCTATGGCGATGTGGGCCACACCTACCACTTCATCTTCTCCTTCATCTCCGGATATGTACGTTTCCAATACGGCCCCTTCTTGAGCATATAGAGCTCTTGGGACCGTTCTAACGTAGTTCTTGTTTTGTGGAGCCTTGATATTGTCTTTGCGAACAATCTTGCTTTCATTTTCCTCTCTTGGCTCAAAAGGACATTCTTTGATAAAGTGATTTGCACTTCCACAATTGTATCATGTCCTTTGCCGCTCCCCCTTCTTCTTGTAGTTCTTGTTTCTAGGGGGTCTTGGAGCACCAGCCTTATGAGCTTCCCATCTCTTCCAATAGCCATGCATAGCGAGAGCAGTGCACTTGTGAGAACCCTTCTATGTGTCCTCATAGTCCTCCTCCTCATAATCATACTCTTCAAATTCTTCATCACGAGCAATTTCTTTTTGACTTCAAGGATAGGTTGGGATATTTTTTCCATTCCTCTTGTGCGGGTAAGTGCATCATCAGCACTCTTGTGAGATAGGATATGGCAATGAACTCACTAAGAACACCAATGGATTTGAGGGAATTGTAGTCCACCCTTATGCGAATGCTCATGACGAGGTTCTTCTCTAAAGAAGTGATGGACTTAACAAACTTCCTCTTGATCCACTCATCGGTGATTTCCTCTTTTTCAAAACCCCTCAATTGATTTGCAAGGGTAATAGTTCTTATATAGAGCTCCTCCAGGGTCTCATCCTCTTGCATGACAAAGTTTTCGGCCTTGTCGAGAGCAACATCATACTTGGAGGATTGAATTCTTTCATTTCCTTGAAACAAAGTGTTGAGGCTATCCCAAGCCTCCTTGGAGGTCTTACACCCTCGGATGTGAGTGAGGTGTTCCCGTGGAAGGGCCTTTCGAATGATGTTGAGGGAAGTCTTGTTGAGTTGAGACTCAATGTCCTCTCTCTTGGAGTCAAATTTCTTGCATCATGATGATGGAATCCATGAAATGCACTTCTCCACAAGGCGGTGCATGAACCGGAAATGTGAGACTCCATTTAAAACTTCCAAGAGGAGAATTCATTAGTGTTAAGCATGGGAGGAAGTCCAACATTTAAAATATGTGGCATGGAAACGATGGGATGAATAGAGTCGTAGTTGGGAGGTTGTGGAACTCTTGAGTTAGTCCCGAACCATTAGCCGTTTGAGACTTGGAGCCTCCGGAATGCTCCCCTACCTTAGCATTTTTCGCGGCTTTCACCTTTCCTTTGGCGATGTTTGCTTCCATTTCAAAAATGTCCGAAAGAGTTTCATCTTCCGAACTTTCCTCATAGGAAACATGGTGAGATTCCTCGGGCCCCTTAGGTTTACCCATCATGTCCTCCAACATCTTCTTGATGGAAGAGACCTCCGATCCAGCAGTAGAGCTAACCTTGGTCAGTTGGGTTTGGATGGTTCCAACCATCATTTGTAGGTTAGCTATAGTGTCGGCCAATTTGGAGATCTCCTCTGTAACATCCCAAGTATGAAAAACTACCCCTAGCATGTTTGATTTCTTGTTTAATTAAAGTTTTGCATCATGTCATCATGCTCATTTATTTGTTTTACTTTGTTTTCATTTGGTTGCATCTGTTTTACTCTGTTTTCACAATTCAAATTCAAACATTATTCAAACATTTATTCCATACTTGCTCTGTTACAATCTCTTTCAAATAATAATGTCAAATCAAACCCTTATTTGTTTCCATTTTATTCCATAATGCTTACTTATTAAAATGATGGTTTTAATCAATCAATTAAATCCCAAATCCCATTCAAAATTCAAATCAAAGCATCAAACAGCAACCAATTTGAATTCATGCAAATTATACAACAATCCTAATCAATTGTTTATAATTAAACAATAGGGTCACCCTATTAAAAGGTTTGTTTCATTTAGAATCACTTAATAAGCAATTTAATTCAAATTTGAGTTAAAAATCAAAACAGCAAGTTATATTTTGAACTTTTGAAAACAGAATGTGGCAAAGGGTTGCTGTTGACCTATTTAACCCACCTAAATTTTCCCAAAATTTTCCTAATCCAAAATATCATCTTTTTCTTCCAAATCCTAATTCTGCAAAAAAAAACAGAAGGAGGAATTTTAAAAAAAATAAAAAATGGCGCCAGAGGGCAGTGGGCTGCGCCAGCCCACCCTTTCTTTTCTCTCCCGCGCAGCCCAGCCCACCTCCTTACCCGCGTACCGGTTCGTTTTTTTCTTTCCTTCGTCGTCATCATGTACGGCAGGCCATCCGTGGCGCCACGGCGGCAGCAGTCACCTCCCAACGGCGATCCGCGCGTCCCTAGGGCTATAAGAGCAGCCCTAGACCCCCTGCGCTGCCCTAAGCCCTAGGTTCCCCTTCTCCCTCGAGGGCGCCGCCAATCTCCCTCTCCCCGTCGTTTTCCTCACCTCTGCACCTCACCGGACCCGCCGCTCTGAATCCGCCATGGCAGCCACCACCTCGCAGCGTCACCTACCCATCTAGCTATCGGGATCGAACCACCACCTCTCCCTCTTCCGTTTAAACACCGGAGCCACCCCGGAGACTCCCTGTAACCACGCCGCCGTCCACGGACTCGCCGCTGTCGCCGTCGAGCCGGCGCCCCCGAGCCTCTGCAGCGACTCCATCCGCGGTGAGCGCCACCGTGTCCACCTCCTCCCTCCTTGTTCCTCTCCGTAACGTGAACGAGCGCAACACCAGCACCCACCAGATCCCATCAGCACCACGAGCACAGCACTACGGTGATCGCCGGCCGCCGTCGTTCACTGTCAGGTTTCAGTCAAGCGCGCGCGTCAAATTTCAGTTAAGCGTTGGATCTGAACAATAACCTGTACGCGTCGCGGTATCTGTCAAAACTGACGAAACACCGCAGTGGTAGCGCTGCCTCTCTCGCTCGCGCACGGCACGAGTTCGATCCCTCGCGACCGCGGAATAAAAACCAAATTTTTGCGCGCAGGACTGACAGGCAGGCCCCACTCGCCAGTGGCCCTCGCTGCCACGCGCGCGCACGCTGTCCACGCTGGCCCTAGGGCCCACGGGCAGTGACCTAGGTTAGCCAGCTGGGCGGTAGAAAAGGTTTTCAACCTTTTCTGTTTTAATTTAAGTCCTTTCTTTTTTTACAATTTGGCCCCTGAAACTAATTTGCAAATAACTTTTGTTTTATAACTCCAAACAACAAAAATAAAATATATGCACTGCTCTAAATTAAATTATCTACCTATTGGTATCAATTGTTTTCTGTTTTGACTTTTCCAAATGCATTTCAAATTTGAATTCAAATAATTCAATTGCAATTTGCTAAAATCCATAAGTAATTCATACTAAACCCAAATAATGCAAATAAAATATGTTTCCCATGCTATTTCAAACCACCTATTCAAATATAAATTTTGTTTCATGGTTTGAATAATTTAAATTGCTTAAATAATTTAAACCTTGTTTAAATCATTTAAAATTTGCTAAAATCATAACTTGCTCAAATTAAATTATTTTTGAACATGCAAAATATGTTTTCAAACTAGAAAATTATAAACTTTTCAAATATGAATTTGGATTTATGTTTGGAACAAATAAAATTCAAATAATATTCAAACTTGTTTTAAATTCATTTAAAACTTGTTCAATTTTGTTTAAGTCATAATAAATTCATCCTAATTCCTTTTTCAATATTTGAAACATGTAATCCACCCAAAATTTTATGATCTTTTCAAATATGAATCTTGTTATTTACTTTGCACAATTTAAATTGGTGAAAACAACAAATACTTGTGTGTCACCTTTAAGGCACCAAAAATTCATTAACTTAATAAATAAATTTCTAAATTGGTAAACCTTATTTCCAATTGGTTCTAATGTTGTTATTTTGTTGTTTTCCTCATCCATGCATCATACTAATCCACCTTCACCTGTTGATTAGTTGGAAAACAAATAATCTAACCATAATTCATGGGCTTTTCCTATGCAACTCAAAATTGCATATTTGTCCATTTAATTTGTGTTACCATGTCAATTAGTTTATTTTGGTGCATCCATTAAACTTGACATGCATCATCCCATGATTGTGCACTATGCCATGATATTGATTGTCTATCTTCCTGTATTGTTTGTTTGCTTCTTCTCGGATAGACGACGACGTTGAGACCGACGATCTTTACGACACCCCTTCTGAGGATCTAGCCCAGTACCAGGCTACTGAGTTTGCAGGCAAGTTATCACTCACATGAACCATTGTGTTCCTTTAAACATTGGTTACCGATACTTTCCGTTGTCTATTTCTGCTAGCCATATGTATCGTTGCTTCTGTTACGAACCTATCACATGATACCCTGAACCCTGATATTGCCTCACCTCTAGTCCTATAACCCCGTTTCTTGGGCCCGTGTCTTACTAGCATGCTTAGGGTTGTTTTTGCTCGAGTCTATTATCAGTTACTTTCTGTTATCATATTCTATTATATGCTGGGGCTCGATGTTAAACAACAACCTGTTAATCTGAGGTAATAATAAATTGCTGATAAGGCACCGGCAGGAGGCCCGGCGTGGTTTTGAGGCCTGCTGGTGTCGACCCTAATAGGAAAAGGGTCTTGTCTACTGATCCATGATGAGCGCACTATCCGCATGTGGGAAGCGTGTATGGGCGCCCCCCTCAATTTGATTCGATTCGCATCTCGTCCAAATCACCACACTTATTTCGGGCTTTCCATTTGATGCACGCATATGCAGGTACGAACCCGAGGCCAGGGTGGAACTTTTGTAGTCGGCATTTAGGGCGGCGTGGTCTTCCAATGCTATGAGGGTCCCCTTTTCTTCGTGGGGCTCGATTAGCCGCGCACGCACAGCACGTGGTGGTTTGGGCTTGATGCGAAGAAGAGTTGAGTTGTGTAGAGTGCCTCGCTTGGTGGAAGTGCATTTCCATCCTGGCGGGATATTCTTACGTGTACGGCCAAATTGGTGCACTCCTGCAGGGATAAATCTTCTCGAGAAGCCGTGTTTTCCGCGGTTATGGTTAACTTGGTGAAAGTACTGGCTAACAAGTACTCAGAACAACTTACACCTAACTAATGATAACTTGACTAGTAATAGCTTTATTGCCACAATAACTTGATCCATCATTAATCCAACTGTGTGAGTTATCCTCGGATTGCTTCTTTGGATAAGGGGCGATATCCAGGATGGGTTTGTTTGGTGGTTAGTTATAGTTGGTTACGATACGCTATCTTTCCCCCGTCCGTTAGTCGGAAGTTGTAGTATGTTCTGTAGTTGGTTAGTGCAGCCAGTTGCAGCATCTTTTATATCCCCTTTCTTCCGTTGAACCCAAGGCATCTGTGCTTGGTGTTGACGGGGTACACTTTGGTGAGCTGTGAGTCTTGCTTGCCAGTACGTTTATGTACTGACCCCTTTGGGGCTGTGGTTTCGCAGACTACGCTTACGAGGATCCCCGTGACGGCTACTACGTGGAGTTTGACGAGGCTGCTGACGAGTAGGTAGCGGACCCAGGCAGGATCCGAGACATCGTGGATGGGCTCCATTTTCTTTTCATTCCCGGCTTCTTAAGCCTATTTGGATTTGTCTGTACTCAGACCCTTTGAATGCTTCCGCTGAGATGTACTCCCTCCATTCCTTTTTACTCTACATCTTGGAAAAATTCAGACAAAATAAGCAAACATTTATTAGTGCTAGTTTGACACACATATACATGCATTATAGTAATTGTACACAGGATACAAAGCATTATCCCGATTACCCATGATTAATTAATGTTAGGCATGCAATTTGCACCCAATCAGGAACCAACATGCCTAGTTTTTCTCTCTCTTGTATTAATTCACAGTATGGGGATTAGTACTAGGCTTTCTCTCTCTTTAATTAATTAGGTGGGTCCCAGCCAAAATGTAGACTATTTTGGAACTTAATATGGACCCAGAACGTAGAGTAAAAAGGAATGGAGGGAGTAATGATGTTATGTTGGGACATGTGTCCTCTGGATGATTGTGTTTGCTATCTCTGCTCTAGTGAGAGCTATTTGCAACTTATTTCCATCTTTTGTGTCTTAGAGATATGTTGTGTTATCATCTTGTTCAACACCGTTGACGTACCATGTGTGTATGGTATGAAGTACGTCAATGGTAGTGTCCTGATTTCTACGGGATAGTTTACATCGACGGTGAATAGTAAAGATTGGTTGTCACACATAAGTGTTGGCCTACTCGTAAGAGATGCGGGTGCCGGTAAGCCCCGTAATCCAATCAAAATACTGTTCAGTTCGTACGGTGAGTATCCTCTAGATGTCCGGGTGCGACATCCTCCTTAGAATATTTGGGGTAATCTCTTTTTGCCATAATACTCTTAGGCGTTTAAGACAGATATAAGAGCCAAAGCTCTCATACCAATTCAAAGTACGATATGTTCAACGAGAGGGGGGGTGAATAGGTGACCTACAATTTTTAATCGTTTTTCCTTTTTAATTGGGCTAAGCAAATAAAGGACAAGGTTATCTAGATGTGCAACTAGATGAACACCCTATGTGATACGATACAAGGTACGCAACAGAAGCAATATGTAAAGTACAAGATAAACGAGAAGTGTAAAAAAGGAGACAAGGATATGTTTCCCGTAGTTCCTTCTCAATAGAAGTACTTCTACATTGGAGAGGTGTGGAGCCACCTAGGTGCTCCAATTACACGGATGTGCACACCTTATTCTCCTTGAGCTTCTCCGGTGAGGGAGATTCTCGTTTCTACTATGAGGTCGACTTGAAGGCGTTGACCAAACCTTTACACAAGGTTGAGACTACTCCACAAGATGGTTGGAGGATCTCAACGATCCAAAGCTTCTTCCATCAAGGTGGAAGCTCCAAGCACTAGGGTTTCTCTAGGATAACAAGGCAATCAAGAGATCTACAAGATCCCAAAGGGGAGTATGGGGAAATCGATTTTTGGCTCAGTGAATATGTAGATCTAGGTCTTCTCCACCAAATCCTTCAAGGGAATAAAGTTTGGTTGGTTGAGTAGGGAGATCTAGGCATTTAAAGCTTTGAATCTATGGAGGAGAGAGAGGAATGGACGAGCTGGATGTCCCATGGAAGGAGACAACTATTTATATCCCTCTCCAAAATCTATCCGTTGCTGTCTTCCAGGGCCGGAAATTTTTGAGCACATCGGTCGGATATTTCAAAAAGTCCGGGGGGCGGATATTTGAATAATCTGGGGGACCGGAAATTTTTGGCCAAATTTCTGCCCCTTATTCTGCGAGCGGGCAGGCGCATCACGTCGTCTTCAATGATGAATTGCATGGGCCGGATACTTCCCCCGGAATATTCCGGCCAAATTTCTTCCCCTGCATCTGAGAGCGGGAAATTGGGGCGCGTCGTTCCTTCAAGGCTAGACTTCAAAAAGGCCGAAATTTCCGGGGCCCAGCCCGGAAATTTTGCCCTTTATCCACTGAAATATTCTGGCCTCCTAATGGAAATTTCCGTCCCCTGTTTGTGCTGCTATATTTTCCAAAGAGTATTCTTCTATTATGATCAATAAGATAATTCCAGCCGTGAACACTTAAACAAAACGTTAGTGGGATTGCCCGCGTTGTTATTACCACAAAAAATATTAGAGGAGACATGACCTTTCAGTCGTTCCTATATATATTTCCATACAACTTCCACCTACATTATGTGACTTGATGACGTGATTTATTTTTATATTGCATACTGCTACACTTGCAGGAGCATTCAGTTTGATACATCAAAGATATTTTATTATGAGTACTAAAATTGTGACGATTCATTGTAATATAGAGTGTTTCCCCTACCGGTGAGGAATTAAATACCCCAAAGGAGGACACGTGAGAGAAATAAAAGAGCCACGGAGGCCATAAAAATCATTGAAAGAGAGATAGGGGCAGCACTACTATCCTCTATTCCACACTTATGCTTATGTTTAGCACCAATACTTCAGTTTGGAGAGAGTTTTCATATTATGTTACTTGTATAACTATGTGGGAAACCTTACATGATAGAATTTGTCTTGTATATTCCAATGATGATCCTCCTCAAAAGTGTTCTAGATCTTTGTGAGAAAGCAAATTTGATGCACCCCAATGATACGTCATAAACGTATCCTTAATTTTTGATGTTCCATGTTGTTTTCATGTTACTTGCTACATGTATGTTATACACTTTATGTCATTTTTATCCATTTTCTGCGACTAACCTATTGACCAGATGCCACAGAGCCAATTCCTGTTTTCTGTTGTTTTTGGTTTCAGAAAAATTGTTTTGGACAAAAACCGGGGGTCTTAGAAATCTGTCGCGCACATAGAGTCCGGAGGAGACCTAGAGGAGAGCCACAGGGGCTCCACACCATAGGGTGGCATGCCCCCTAGCCCCCACCGACATTGCCATTTTGCCTATTTATACCCCACGGGAGGTTAACCCAAAAAACAGAGACTTTTCCACAAAAAACATCTTAGGCCGCCGTCATCGTCAACCCTAGTCCGGGAGGGTTCTGGAGCTCTCCCCGGCACCCTACCGTGAGGGGGAATCGTCACCGGAGGATTCTACACCACCATGCCCGCCTCCGGAATGATGCGTGAGTAGTTCATCCTTCGACTATGGGTCCATAACAATAGCTAGATGGTTGTTATCTCCTCTTTATGCCTCATGTTTAGATCTTGTGAGCTGCCCTACATGATCAAGATCATCTTATTGTAATGCTACATGTTGTGTTTGTTGGGATCCGATGAATATTGAATGTTATGTCTCTTGATTATCAATCTATCATGTTCTTTTCATGTGTATGATATTTATGATCTTGCATGCTCTTTGTTGTTAGTAGATGCTCTGGCCAAGTAGATGTTAGTAACTCCAAGAGGGAGTATTTATGCTCGATAGTGGGTTCATGCCTCCCTTTCACTGACGCTCGAGTGACAGAAACGTAAATGGGTGGGGGTGGGGTGTGCTGTTGCCACTAGGAAGTAAACAACAATGCTTTTTCTAAGGATGATGTTATTGTTTACATTACACACTTTGCTTACTGTGATTATCTATTGCTTGCAACTTAATACCCAAGGATTGCTCGGTTGACATTATGAGGGTGGATTATTAGTCATAGATGAAGTTGGATGACGGTCTATGTATCTTGTTGTAATGCCCGCATGAATCACATAGTAATCATCATGTCATGTATATGCACTACGGTGCAGCCTTTATATATGTCAATTGCCCAGTTGTAATTTGTTCACCACACATGTTATTTATCTTCTATGGAGAGACACCACTAGTGAACTATGGACCCCGATCCATTTTCCTCATACTAGTAATACAACTATTGCAATCGCTGTTCTCTTTCATCTACTGCAAACAATTATTATTTTCCACACGGTAAGTGTAACCTCTTTGTGTTCAACAAAACTAGTGAGATTGACAACCTCACTGCTTCATTGGGGCAAAGTGATTTGATTGTGTTGTGTAGTTTCCATGTTGTTTCCAAACCGGTAGTGCGCCCTGCCACATCAGCTGCATCAACCTTCAAAAGTTGCTTCTTTCTCCTACTGGTCGATTCAACCTTGGTTTCGTTTTGAGGGAAACTTGCTGCTGCACTCTTCATACCTTCCTCTTGGGGTCTCTCAACGAACGTATGTTCACACGCATCAAGCACTTTTATGGCGCCGTTGCCGGCGAGGAAGAGGATTTCTGCAAGGGGAGTCTCTCACTTCCAATCTCTTTACTTTGTTATTATTTTGCTTGTTACTTGGTTTATCATGTTTGCTAGCAATGTTTGATATCTTTGAAACTAGATCTTATTAGAAAGGTGGTTTCACGGATGAAAAACAAAAAATATTATAAGGAACACCGCTTGTCACAAAAAGGGATACACTTATCGGAGCAAATTAATAAATTGCATGACTATGCTAAAAACTTGTGCTCTACTTATAATGTTACTTATTGCTTTGATAAATCTTGTTGCTGTAGGAGGTATAAGCACCTTCCTTTTCAATGTGAGTATAATGATAATTTTACCATATCTTCTTATGTTAAGGGAAATTATGACTTTTATGATGTGGAACAAAATGAAGAATTTATTGCTTGGAAGGGTGCATTCGAAATTGCCTATTTGCTTGAAAATATTGATGATTCACCTTATAAATATGAGATATATATTATACTTGAATATTGCTTTGATAATTATAAGGATTGTAATTACTACATAAGTAAATATCTTAATAGATTCTCTCCCCCAAAGGGAGAGACTAATGCCTTGCAGGAACCTATGGAAGAAGAAATTGCTGAATCTGGAAGCTCATTGGATGAAAAAGAGGAGGACAGTGATGATCAAGAGGAGGAAGAATGGAGTAGCTACCCATGTCTACCTCCCAGTGAGAGTAACTTTTTAACTCATAATTGGGATGATCCTATTGATTCTTTTGAAATATCCCTTTTTGATTAAATTGATACTTGCTATACTTGTGACCTTGATACTACTATGAATGAAACTTGTGAGAATGATATTGCTACGGTTATTTATGATAATCCAAGCTACTTTGATAAATCCTATGATAATCCTCTATTTATTCCAACTATTGATATGCATGATAATGACGAAGTTTGCTTAGAAAATTTATATGATAATGCGCTATATGATGGTCCTATCTTACTTGATGTTATAAATTATAATGCTACTGAAAATGGGATTGCTATTAATAGTCCCATACCTTTTCTGAGTGACCAATCATCTCGTTTTGATATTTCTTAAAGTGGGAAAAAAGAGGAGCCGATTTTAAATTTTGATCCCACTGTTTTGGAGCTTGATATGAATTGTGTGCTTTTAGACCATGACGAACATGCTTTATGTGATAATTATATGGTTGAGTTTGTTCATGATGCTACTGAAAATTATTATGAGAGTAGAAAATATGGTTGTAGGAATTTTCATGTTACTAAAACACCTTTCTTTTTGTTGAAAGTTCTGAAATTGCTCTTGTTCTACTTTCCCATGATTTCTAGTTTGAGCTTCTTTAATTTATTTCTTTACAAAATTCCTATGAATAGGAAGTGGTTTAGACTTAAAAAAAATTATACTTGATTCTTGATGCTCTCTTTTGCTTAATTCATATTTCTTATGTGAGCATCTACTTGATTCCATTTTTCCGGGCCTCGCTAAAAGGCGCTAAAGAAAAGCACTTCTTGGGAGATAACCTATGGTTTTATTTTTGCTTTGTTTTTCTCTGTTTTATACAACACCTTTGTATCTTTATTTTCTTGTATTAGTTGTGCCAAGTAAAGTTTCTAGCAAAAAGTGGTGTTAGTTTTGGATTTCTGCGCAGAAAACAGATTTCTGCTGTCCACCGTAAAAAATAGTATAATTCACATAAAGATCAAAATGACCTGAAACGTTTTTTGTTGCTTATTACTCAGATAATTCTGAAACTACTTTGTTATTTACGTTTTTCGATCTGAGCAACTTAAGTTCCCAGAAACAATTCGTCATTACAGACTGTTCTGGTTTTGGCAGATTCTGCCATTTTTCTTGCATTCACTATTTTAGTATGTCGAGTGGATTTCTTTGCTTCACGAAACATCATTGGATGTATCTAATGTTTAAAAGTATCAATATCACTTGTACCCATGCAGAACACATGAATTTTTAATTATGCACTAACCCTGTAATGTGAATTACATTGAGTGTGGTGTGAAGGAAGTATTCAAGGGTCAAGAGAAGAGGGTGATATAATGTGATCAAGAAGAGTGAAAATCCAAAGCTTGGGGATGACCCCGTGGTTCATCCCACCAAAATCTATGAAGACTCAAGCGCCTAAGCTTGGGGATGCCCAAGGCATCCCTGATGGAGGGATGATAACCCGGTAGCCCAACGCCAAGGTGTAACTCGGCCCAAAAGACGCTGCGCAAAGACCCGGCTAAGGATAAAGGAGCTTCTAGAAGGCCCAAGATCGTAGGCCGGGTAACCTGGATTGTGGGTTCCAATAAGGAAGTTTAGGGTTTTGTAAGCAGTGTCCGGGTAGGACTCAGAGTACGCCTTGGAGAACAGGCCAGGGATCCGGATGCTTTATAAGCCGGCCCCTAGGTTAGGTTTAGGGCCCCCTAAGAGTTCGAGCAGTATCGCTAGGTATCGAGTATCCAATGTAACACGAGAGTTGAGATTAATATATCGAGATTGGAGACTCGTCGAATTGCTTGCCAGCTACCAGATCGCATATCATCATGTTTTCCTCTGAGCTAAACCCTCTCCCAAACACCAGTGCCGTCTTGCCCCAAGATAAGTTACCCCCGGTAACGTCTGCCGTGATTATCCCACGACAGTTGGCGCCCACCGTGGGGCCTGCGTCCAAAGGTGTTTACATCACGGGAGAAGCTCGGAAGAACATGGAGAATCTTGTCATCGGCGAGATCTACCCCGACCGCGAAGGAGAGAAGATGGTGGACGATTCCGGCTGGGGGCCAGAGTCGGATCACCTCGAATCCGGATCTATCGTGACAATCGGCCGGATCAACGTCTTCATCAGTATGGTACGTACTTCCGGTTCGATCCCTGACGACTTTGGATTTGATTCTGTGTCAGGGGAGGCCACCTACATTCAATCAGAGGGAGAAGAATCAGTTGGGACGACAGATCCAACAGAAGAACCCACCACGAAGAGGGAACAGCCGGAGGAGCCGGCATGGACCCCGCGTGGCTGGGTCGAGAAAGAAGATGATACCGAGTCTATCATGCATCTGCTAGAGAATCGGTATGAGGAAAATAGCAGTGAAGAGGAACAATATGAATTCGCGCCAAGCATTGTGCGCCGGGTTGCGGTTTACACGGCTCCCGCGACCAATCTCAACCAGGAGAACGTGACCTCGGCCGCGGTCGGAGCAGCACAAGCATTGGCCCAGCAGCAAGGTCCGGCTAACGGGAACCCGGTTTTGGCCCGGGTTGATGGAGAGTCGGCATCGGTTACCAGTCAATTGGCGGAAAACGAGCTACACGCGAACACATTTGGATTCCTAGCAAACAGGACACCAGGAGCGGGTCCTTCCAATCCACAGCACCCGGCCCTGTTCGACAACAATCTGATCCTAGATCCCACAGTTCTTGCCACCGTTATCACTCCAGAAAACGCGGCGGAACGTGTTAGGGACCTGGATGTAGCCCGTCGTGCTTTGGAGCAACAGAGAAGACAAGTAGAAGCAGAAAGACAAGGGATGGCCACACGACAACGCGAGCTGGATGCACTGGAAACCCGGCTCCGAGAGGAAATGACTAGAATACATCAAAGGCACCAAACCAGATTACCTGCATTGGGAGGAGTCATAAACCCGGCTGCGCTATTCATCACGCCTCAGGATCAGCCGATCCCAGCGGCAAACCAAGGAATCGCCCCTCAGCCAACAACTGGAGGAGTACAACCAGTAGACACGCAGGCCGGGTTACCCGCACCACAGACTGGAGTTACTACCGGCAATACTGTACCACCACCACCACCACCACCTTCACGATTTCGCACACCAGCGGGTCATTACAACAACCCCATGGATAACGTGTACGCAGCAACACTCGCGTTAAACCAAATCCCCGTGAGAGAGTCACCCCACGCAGAGGAGACCCGGGGGGCGATAGATCTATTGCGTACCGCGGTGGCACAACAGGTTAATTACCCGGATCACAGAAGTGGAATGCATGGGACGCCATATATCAGTCAGCAACGAGGCAACACTGGCAATATCCAGACGAGTTCAGTGCGGCGGAGGGAAGAACAACAGCAAATGCCGCCTCCTCCCCGCGTTCAGGCAGTACCAGCAGCATCAGCAGCACAAGCTATCGTGGACAGTTCCAGAGCCAGGAGAGCCGCAGCCGGGTCTGCAGTGCATGGGCCACCAGCAGTCCCGCGTCCGGCCGCACCCCCTGCAGGATCACACGTTTCTCGAGTAAGGCCGGCCCCGACTAATCTTGCTGGGCCTAAGTGTCAGTCGGATAGCATCAGGGCTGAACCTTACCCGGAAAAATTCAAAGAACCGGGTAAAGTAGTGAACTATGAGCCGACTATGGATCCAGAAACATGGTTGAGCAGTTATGAGATGGCTATGTCAATTCGCAATGCGTCCGAGAATCTTCAAGCCAAGTTCATGTACTTGATGATGTCAGAAGGAGCAGCAAAGTTATGGTTCACCAATCTACCGGAGGGATCTATCAAGTCATGGGAGGAGTTGAAAACTGCGTTTATCAAGCACTTTCATGGGACGTGCAGAAAGTTATTCACTATTGATGACCTAGAACGATGCGTTCAGAAGAAGGGAGAGTCGGCGCGCAGCTGGGTGCGCCGGGTTATGGAAATACTTCATTCATCCACAGATATTCAGCCCAAGGATGCATTACAAGCTATGGCAAAAACGTGCAAGTACACACCTTTAGTGCAAAAGTTAACCCGCATGAAATCTAGTCGGAATGCTTCAGAGGTTACGATGGGAGAACTGATGGATGCATGCAACAAGCACGCCGCAACGGACACTACAGAAGAGGAAGCTAATGACAAAAAAGTAAAAGCGAACACAAGTAATAATGGAAGAGCCGGCAATGGATCAGCGCCGGGTAATAACGGAAACAGCCAGAACAAGCGCCCGTTTGAGGGAGGCTCCGAGTTTGTCGCCAGCATAGAAGCCGGGTCTTCGAGACCCAGGGCAGAAGGAAACTTCAATACTGGAAATCACAATGGAGGAAACTATCAAGGGCCGCCAAGGCCGAGTAACAATTGGGACATCTTCAGAATGGCGTGCCCGAAACACAGCAGGAATGGTAGGCCGGCTAACCACTCCTTGGAGCAGTGCGCCGACCTACAGAGATGGAAGAACGAGGAAGTGAACAGAGCCATGCGAGGCGCAGGTCGGGGAGGAGGACCGGGTCCAGGTGGAAACCCGGGCAACGGCCCACCCCCAGCCGGTAACCCGGCAGCAGGAAATCAGGGTAACAACCAAGGGGGAGCCGGAGGTTTCCAGGCTAACCCCAAGCAGTTGGGTCAATATCACGTGCATACTACAGGAAATTCTAACAAGGACAAAAAGATATTGAAGCAAGCGGTAAACTCGGTTTCCTCGGCTGTTCCTAGATACCTGAGGTGGTCAGAGCAGGATGTAACATGGAGCAGAAGAGATCACCCGGAAAGAATACAACACCCGGGAGTCTTAGCATTAGTAGTTGCACCACAGGTCAATGGGTATGAGCTGAAAAAGGTCCTGATGGATGGTGGAAGTAGCATCAACATCATGTATTGGGAGACCTTTCTACGCATGGGTCTCAACGAGTCTCAACTACAGAAAAGTTCAACAATTTTTCATGGGATAGTGCCGGGTCACTCAGCGTGCCCCGAGGGAAAAGTTGCATTGGAAGTAGCTTTCGGAGAATCAAAGGATAATTATCGAGTTGAGTGGCTCACGTTCGAGGTGGTCAAGTTGCGCAGTCCTTATCACGCGCTGTTTGGAAGGCCGGCTTATGCTAAATTCATGGCTAGGCCGTGTTATGTGTATCTACAGCTAAAAATCCCGGGTCCTAAGCAGACCATCACCATACATGGAAGCCGGGTTATAGCGGCTGAGTGCGATGAAGGAGACGCAGCAATGGCTGAGCAAGCTTGCAGGAAAGAGGAACTCAAGCATTACCGGTCTCAAGCAGACCCGGATGACAGAACAGCATTGAAAAGACCGAGTACTGAAGATGAAAGGGCAAAGTTCAAGGCATCACAGGACACCAAGATGGTGGCTTTCATCGAGCATCATCCCTCCAAACAATCTCCCATAAGAGAAGAAATCACACGACCGTTTACAACCATCCGCGTCACGGAAACGCCTCACCCGGATTGGCTAGCGAACCCGGCACTCATAATAAAAAAAGACCAACAAGTGGAGAATGTGTATCGACTACGTTGGTTCCGGACAGATCCCCAAGAAGAACTAAACAATGTAACGGGCAGCAGGTTTCAGACGCACTCTTTTCCTATCCAGGGTACCTAAGGGGACTGGAGGGTTTTTAATGAGGCGGCCTGCTGACCCAAACTTTCTCGTATCAATAAAGAGATGGTTAAGCAATATATCTTCTTCACATGCGTTATCAAGCCTTATTTTGTCATGATCTCTACTTCGCTTACAGGTAAGTATCGTTTATTGTTATCAATACATCAGTTTCCTTAAGAATGTTGCATACATCTAGGTCTTGAGGGCTGATTGCTTGAATAGCACAGTTACAAACTCAAAGACCCGGCCTTGATGCCTATGAGTTATAAGGGCCGATTACTCGCAAACGAGTACGGCTGCAATCTTATAACCGGACAAAGGAGCCAAATTTTCTTGACTTTTCTTACTTAAGCTCGATGTGACTCTCACTAAAGTGGCATGATTTGCTCGCTTACGATTACAATCAGCCATGAAGCCCAATGGGACTTGCCTGACCCTGTTTTCGTATAGATGTAACAACATGATATCCACGCGAAAGCCGGCATACAGTACAAGATAGTCAAAAGGGTCATCTAAACCACAAGTTATGCAGAGTACAGGGCTAATAGCCGGAAACTCAACGTTTATTAAGCATAACTTCAATACCTATGTGAAACGGCTCTAGGTTCGGGCTTAGCGCAAGACAACTTGTTCTCTCTGGATGACCGCGTATCCCATACCCGGAATTTCGGGCTTTGGGGACTGGGGATTTCGCAAAAAGAAACAAAGTTGCTTAGTCACTACGTCCAAAAAACCCAAACATCCGGGTCTTGGGGACTTGGGGACTTGGAGAAAAGTCCACCTGTCAAACCCACGGGACCCGGAAACCGAGTCTCACATACGGAACCATAAAGTAAGTCGGGAATAAACGAGCTCAAAGGCAGACATGCATCAAGTTCACCCAAAGGCCGCAAAGGGCTTTGAAGACGTTACAAGTTTTGCAATATGTTTACATAATGTGATGGCAATATCAAAGTGGCACATACGCACTATCAAAAGAATATCTGCTTTTACAAGGGCATCGGGCAAACAAAGTATCAAGATGACATCAGATAATAATCTACTCGGCCTCCCGGGTGGGGTCCACACCTCCAACCCTGTCCTCCGGGTCTTGACCATGAGTTTGCTCATTAAAAGCATTCGCGGCATCATCATCCGGAATTTCAGCATCAGGACGAACAGGTGGATGAACGGTTGGCGTAGAACTAGTTGGTGCTGATTCCAAATCGGCCCCCTTCTTCGCAGCTTCCTCCCTTCGCCTGACCGAGCCAGCGTTCCATTTTTCCAGGATATCGAATGGCACGGGCGTGTCTTCCATCACAGCCTTGCCCTTAGCATCGTATGGGGACATAAACTTATTCAAATCCATACTGTCGGCAAGAGTCATCGCCGAATGTCGCACCTCAGCTTGCACGGCCTTGAAGTCCTTAGCCCCAAACTTTGTGCCATCCGCTTTAAACTCCGGAAACCCGGCTATCACTTTTGCCGGCTCAAATTTGGGAAAGTAAGCTTTGGCCAGCATAAAGGCCCGGGTCATGCCAATCCGGCATGACGAGCGCTTCCAGAGCTCAATCCATGCAGGAACAGTGGAGCATGCATGGATTAGGGTCTCCATACCCGGATACGATTCAGTCGTCCACTGAATGGCGTCCAGGATCCACTTCGTGCCGGCACAGAACCTCCGGAGGACGCTCCTCAAGTTCATTATCTTTTGGATATCATTTTCTTTCGAGGGAGCAAGATTGGAATCTGCAGGACACAACACAAAGATTACTTCAAAGTATTCCGGATGTCACGTATCAAGAAACAAAAAACCAAGACACGAACCGGTAAGAAGCAAAATCTCACCAACAAGGACACGATAAGTGTCGGAAATTTGAGCTGATAGCTCCTTCAGCGTAGCTTGGACAGTGGCGTATCTCTCTTTGTATTTTGCGACATCCTTTTTCAAGGTTGCCACCTCAGCTTCAAGCGCTTCTCTTAGCTTAACCTCAGTGTCCAGGAGTTGATTGGTCTTGGCCAAAATCTCCCCGGACCGAGATGCGTGCGCCTAAATATATGGAAAGTTAAAAACTAATCGGATATTGCAGTCAGCCGAGTATTGAAAGAAGTACCGAGTGTAACTTTGACAAATTAGACTCGGAACTTGGGGACTAGATGGATATTATTAGATATCAAGTAATGATTACCTGGTGCTCCACTGCGAGACGCTCTAACATACTGCTCTCCGAGGCCTTCATGGCAAGGAGAGCGCTCATCATTTGATCAAAGGTATCGTTGCCTGAGTGGGAGGACCCGGGACCTTGGTAGCTCGGCGAGGGATTTTTCTCCGCGGTAGGGGAAGGCGCCCGAGTTGTCCGAGTATCAGACTCTGGTGCGCCTCCCGTGCCCAAGGTGGCGGCCTCCTCCTCGCGTGTGTGCGAGGCTATTGGGTACTCAGCCTCTTGGTCAGCCGAGTTTGTTGGTGGCACTTGTTCTTCGCCGCCAGCTACGATAGTCGTATCAACAGTCGGGTTATCCTTACTCGGGTCATCGGCCCCCACATTCTCTTGGTCACTGATAGTGACCGTGGCTCTATGAACAGTATAGATAAGCAGTTAGCATACGACTGGGGAAAGATTGCGGAAAGGCGATAGAGCATCAGGAGAAGAACCTTACCCGGGATTCACCACGTAATCCGAGGGGAGCTCACTGCTAGACCCAGACGAAGCTGAAAATGCCAAAGCAAGTAAGACGTGGAGCTACTCTACTAAGGGGTAAACTGGAAAAACTTTAATATTCAAAGAAGGGATCAGATGAGTACCGGCGCGTCGTGTTGAGGATGATGAAATACCCGGGTTAAGAGCGCCTTCACCCGGGAAATTCCGGGTCATTCTACGCTTGGTCGAGGGCGAATCCTTCAGGTACGGCCAGTCGGATAACTTTTGGTTTAGCTTGTGCATGTTATCAAAGGAGAATGGTTTGGAAGTAAGGAGGCGGTATGGAACCTTAAAAACGACCCCTCGGGGTTTCCTCTTTGCTCCGACCTTGACTGTCGGCTCAGCTTCCTCCTCGTCGTTGGCCGATTCCATCCGGTCTTCCGCTTCTTCTTCTTCTTCACCCTTGTCCTCTTGTTCTGAAAGTTATTAAGGTTTACGGTCGGAAAATGAAGAAAGAGCAACAACGAGCTCAAAGAAACTAAGTGAAACTCGGAATGTACCTTCATCCGAGTTAACGGCGTCTTCTTTCTCCTCTGGGCTTTCAGAGTTAGGGGGGGTTTCAATCTTCCAAATAACATTATCGGCCTGAGATGAAGATATAAGAATGAGGGTTAACAACTGTATCGAGTGGAAAGTGTGAAGGTAAAAATATGGAAGCCGGATCTTTACCTCAGGGGCCGGGTTCTCGCGCGTAAAGGGCTCTAACCCGGCTATATTCCGGATTACCTCCAACTTCTCTGTCAAGAAGCCCTTGATAGTCTTGTTGGTGTCACCAGCTGCAAAGCTGTGGGTGGAGTATCGGAGCGCGTCCGTGGTGTGCCCCGAGTACTCGCACATTAACTTTTTGCGGATGGAATTGGGTTGGATCCGGAAATCAACCCAAGTTTTCACCAGGTTAAGCCCAATGAGACCTTGGGCCGAAAGAATAGCAATTTTATCCAACAAAGGTTGGATTGCCTCCCTGTCCGAGTCAGGGGCAAAGGCGTTGAAGGTCTCGGAGATATCGAGGAGGCCCTCCGAGTAACCCGGCAGCTTCTTTCCGCCGGGTGGGGAGGTGTCTCGGCAGTAAAAGTATGAGAGTTGCCAGTGTTTGACGTGGGAATTGAGTGTGAGAGGTGGCATGGGAGAATTTTTGCGACATTGGATGGAGACCCCGCCGCAAGCAAGAAGTGCTCCGTCACCGCTTTCGCGGCACGGCTTGCACTGGAAAAGCTCAATAAAGAGAGCCAAACTTGGCGGAGTGCACAAGTATGACTCGGACAGAACAATGAAATGGGTTATATTCAACATAGAGTTAGGCCCTATGTCGAATACCCGGAGGCCATAATGGCTCAGGACTTCTCTAAAGAAAGGGTGACCTGGAGGACGGAATCCCCGAGTCACGTGCTCTACGAAGCAGATTACCTCATTGTCGGCGGGAGTGGGCCGGGTCTCGTCACCCGGCACCCTCCAGTGGATATCCTTCTGAGGGGGGAGAACCCCCAACTCGGCCAGCTCTTCTAGCTTGGCCTTTGTCACCATGGATCGCGCCCAGTTGGCGGATATGGACTGGGTGGTCTTGGCCTTGGTTGGCGGCTTCCCTTGTTTCTTGGGAGCCATGGGATCAACCTGTGAAGCACAAGACAAAGAGGTACAGGAAATGAGACTCGGGAATCATGAATTACCCGAGTATGTGCAAGCAGAATCGATGACATGAAAAATAAGAAGTATCCGGGTATCGCTGGACGGTGCAAAAAATTACAAGTTATCCGGGTATCAAGTATCAGCATAGAAACTATTGGGTACTTACGTATTGAAAAGTGTTTGAGGAAGACGGGTGATTTCCCATGTATCTACTACAAGCAAAAGAGCCGGAAGAAGAGGATTTTCCGGGTGTCAATGACAGGCGCGGAAAATTTTGGCGAAATGGATCTAGATTGAAAAAGTTGCGGACGATTCTACAGAGAAATTGATGATTAGTGATGATAGGAGAGTGGTATGTGACCATCAATCAAGCTATTGGAGGAATTAGCAAGCATCTAAGCGACCTAATCCGGCACGACAAGAAAAGTGGCCCGCGGGTTGACCTAGATCTAATCTAGAGTAAATCGAAAAATTGCGGGGTTGAATTAATGGATACAAGGAACTTACTGGAGGAGATTGGAGCAGCACGCGGCGACGGCAAATGGCGCAGTCTTGGTGCCCCCTTGCGATTCCCGGCGGGCAGGTTGAGGGCGCGGCAGCGGATCTTGGCGGCGGCGCGGGGCGAATCGTGGCGGAGCGTAGCCGGCGGCGGATTGGCTCCGGCGACGCGCGTGAGGTCTCCGTGACGATGCTCTGTGAGCTCGAGCGCGGAAGTAAAGAGAAGAGGGAAAAGGGGGAAATGAGCCGTTGGGGTTAGGTCAACCCCTAAGTACCTATTTATAAGGGTACGGGCGGATAAACCTAGTACAACGGGCAAGAACCAGAAATTTCGGGATAACGGCTATCTATCCGGATTTTGCGAGACACGCTTTAAGTGCTGGACGAGATATCTGGACAGAGATAAGAAGTAGATCTTCTCTGCAATATCAGGGTCAATTATCGAGTAAAGTGAGTCGGGTCTTTGACATTTTTATCAGGGCGCTGATCCGAAAAAAGTAAAGAAGGACCTAGAGAAAGCCGGGTTATTATATGGCCACCTTGGAGTTAGGCCTAGCTATTTATCAAGGCACCTTAACCCGGCCTCTAGGGGCTTGTATGTTTGATATCTTTGCAGGGAATAGCGAGCGCTTCAAGGAGGATCCCGTGAAGCCCAAGCTATTATGGGGACTACTGATGGAGGGATGATAACCCGGTAGCCCAACGCCAAGGTGTAACTCGGCCCAAAAGACGCTGCGCAAAGACCCGGCTAAGGATAAAGGAGCTTATAGAAGGCCCAAGATCGTAGGCCGGGTAACCCGGATTGTGGGTTCCGATAAGGAAGTTTAGGGTTTTGTAAGCAGTGTCCGGGTAGGACTCAGAGTACGCCTTGGAGAACAGGCCAGGGATCCGGATGCTTTATAAGCCGGCCCCTAGGTTAGGTTTAGGGCCCCCTAAGAGTTCGAGCAGTATCGCTAGGTATCGAGTATCCAGTGTAACACGAGAGTTGAGATTAATATATCGAGATTGGAGACTCGGCGAATTGCTTGCCGGCTACCAGATCGCATATCATCATGTTTTCCTCTGAGCTAAACCCTCTCCCAAACACCAGTGCCGTCTTGCCCCAAGATAAGTTACCCCCGGTAACGTCTGCCGTGATTATCCCACGACAATCCCCTTCTTCATCAACAAATTATCAGGTCACTTCTAGTGAAACTATATTTTTATTCGATCACATCATATGAATTTTACTTGGAGCGTCTTTTATTTTTCGTTTTGTTTTGTTTTTCTTTGTTTTCCTTTCTGCAATAATATTGTTGGAACCTAGCATTATTTGTGTGGGAGAGAGACACGCTCTGGTTTTTCATTTGAATACTCGTTATGCTCGTATTCTTAGTTTTTCTTCTAGGTGCTGCAAAATTCCCTTTTGGCTCATGTTTTTCACGCATCTCTTATTCAGAGCTGTTAGTTTTAGTAGATTATTTTAGTACTATCTTTATTAATTGATGTATCTTTTGGAGAGTTTGTGTTAAAAAAATATATTGAATGGTGCTGGTGGGAAATAGAAAATGTTGCATGTGGTAGAATTTATAACGGTGCAAAAAGAAGCTTGTATAGATTGTGGCTAGATTTTTTCATATCATGCTGGATGTTATTTTAACTATAAAGCCTAGTGGTTATTTTGTAGCATGATTTGTCCCAAATAGCTGAGAGTGTCTAATGTGTCAGTGAAAGAATCATGAGTTGTTCATGTCATATTGAAGCATAAATTTGTGGTGTTCTCCTTTGAAAGTTTTTTGGTTGACTTGGCGCATGCTCACACCATGTTTATGACTACAAACCAGTCACTTATAGCCTCTATGATCATTTAGTTTTTGAACTTGTAGTACCACTTATGATTTTATTAATGATATTTTTGTCGCTTTGCATGATTATGGCCATTATTGCTCTCTTGATTTGTCGCTTGCAGTCTTTTGCTAGCCTCCACCTGTACTGAGTATGAGCTCTACTCGTGCATCCAACTCCCAAAAACCAAAGTTTTCCAAATGTGTCCACCATACCTACCTATATGTGGTATTTAACCGCCACTCCAAAGTAAATTTTTCATGTGTTACATTTAAAACTTTCAAAATTACTCTTGTTTTGTGCTCCTGTTTTAGCTCATGAGGACGTAAATAGAGAATATTTATCTCACTTGTTGATTGTACTTTCACACCTGGACTAGTGGCTTCATCCGCTTATCCAACTGATAGAAGAGCTGGCAGCTGGGTGCCCAGACCCAAATTAATATAACAAATTATCTTCACTATTTTTGCCCCTGATTTATCAGTCAAAGTATAATTGTGTAAACAAAAAAGAAAGAGGGATGACCTTCTACCCAGATGCGTCCTTCTATGGGAGCCTCTATTGTGAAGTCTATTTGGCTTGTGATGTACTGTATTTTCTGTTTATCATTCGTTGACATAAACATACACCTCTCTAATTTTTTTTTCAATACCTTTGTTTAATAAAATAAAAAGGTCTAGCACATGAGTGATCCCTGCTTCCCTCTGCGGAGGGCCTTTATTTTACTTTTATGTTGAGTCTCCATCTTCTAACTTTATACACAGTTGAGAGAGCATAGTTGTCATTCTGAGTTTAATGTGCATTTGTCCCAGAAATATCATTAATTGATTCATGATGTGTTATTATTTGTTCTCAAATTATTTGTTCTAGTCTTCCTTTTAAACTTTGAAGGTGTCCTGGAATTTATGTTTTTCCCTACTCTTAAGGACAAGCGAAATATCACTTTGCTATGTTATCTCTATGCTTGAAACAAACGTATAACTTTCAAGTGCATTATTATTCATGATCTTTTATTTGTGTTACTTTTCATGACGCAAGGTGATTGCTATGTTTCATTGTTAAAATTATATATATCATGTTTGTGTTTAAAAGTTCTATGATATCAGCTATACATATGTTTTTACAATTTAGATGATCAAGTTTATGTTGGTAGCATGTCACCTCCGAAATTATGTGTTTTTATCGTTTACCTACTCGAGGACGAGTAGGAACTAAGCTTGGGGATGTTGATACGTCATAAACGTATCCTTAATTTTTGATGTACCATGTTGTTTTCATGCCATATGCTATATGTTTTCCTTACACTTTATGTCATTTTTATCGATTTCTCGAGACTAACCTATTGACAAGATGCCACAGAGCCAATTCCTGTTTTCTGTTGTTTTTAGTTTCAGAAAAGTTGTTCTCGAAATATTCTCGAAATTGGAAAATTCGAAGCCCAAAAGTCTTAGAATTCCTGAAGGTTCCACGGAGTCCTGAAGAGGCCCAGAGGGGGGCCGCAGGCCCCCCTGGTCGCGCCTGGGGATGGTTAGGGCCCCTCGGGCGCCCACCGCCATCGCCCTTTCGCCTATATAATCCCCCCGATGCGTGAACCCTAAAGATATACCACTTTTCCACGAGAAACACCCGAGGCCGCCGTCATCGTCAACCCAAGACCGGGAGGGTTCTAGAGTTCCCCCGGGCACCCTGCCGGGAGGGAAAATCATCACCGGAGGGCTCTACACCACCATGCCCGCCTCCGGAGTAATGCGTGAGTAGTTCATCCTTGGACTACGGGTCCATAAAAGTGGCTAGATGGTTGTTATCTCCTCTTTATTCCTCATGTTTAGATCTCGTGAGCTGGCCTACATGATCGAGATCATCTTATTGTAATCCTACATGTTGTGTTTGCTGGGATCCAATGATTATTGAATGCTATGTCTCTTGATTATCAATCTATCATGTTGTCTTCATGTGTATATTATTTATGATCTTGCATGCTCTCTGTCGTTAGTAGATGCTCTGGCCAAGTAGATGGTAGTGACTCCAAGAGGGAGTATTTATGCTCGATAGTGGGTTCATTCCTCCTTTGCATCTGTGCTCGAGTGACAGAAACATGAAAGCTGGAGGATGTGTTGTTGCAATTAGGGAGAAAACAACTATTTTTACATTTTTTACATTACACACTTTGCTTACTACGATTATCTATTGCTTGCAACTTAATACCCAACGTTCGTTCGGATGATATTCGGAGGGTGGATTATTAGTCATAGATGCAGTTGGGTGACGGTCTATGTATTTTGTTGTAATGCCCGCATGAATATCGTAGTAATAATCATGTCATGCATGTTTCATTATCTATCAATTGCCCATATATAATTTGTTCACCACACATGTTAGCTATCTTTAATGGAGAGACACCACTAGTGAATTGTGGACCCCGGTCCATTTTCTCATACTGATAATACAACCGCTGCAATTACTGTTTTCACACTACCTCCATTGTTTCCATATTGTTCTCATACTGTTTTCCACACCATATATTTAACCTCTTTGTTATCAGCAAAACCGGTGAGATTGACAACCTGGCTGCTACGTTGGGGCAAAGTGAATTTATTGTGTTGTGTAGGGGCATGTTTGGATTAGAGCCCGCAGCAGCCCTACCAAAAAATTGGTGTTGACTGAGCGGTTTGTTCTCTGTTTGGTTGGAGGCCAATAAATTGGCTTGCCCTCGCTACCTATGGCTTTCTAGTACAATTCACGCCAACGTTTTGGCGAGATGCGGGCGGCTGATTCCTTCGCCAAATATTTGGTGCGCCTGCGAATTGGCATGGCTAGCCCAGGCGACATCCAAACAGCCCCTAGGTTCCATGTTGCTGCTGAACCGGTAGTGCGCCCTACCACATCAACTGCATCAACATTCCGAAATCGCTTTTCCTCCTATTATTCGATTCAACCTTGGTTGCTTTTCTGAGGGGAAAACTTGTTGCTGCACTCTTCACACCTTGCGCTTGGGGTCTCCCAACGAGCGTGTGTCTACAATCCATCACATAACTTTCTAGCAACCTTTTGAATTTCGCAAAACTTTCACACTATGTCAAGTACACATCCTTGATCAAACTTCCTAGAGAGGAGAGTTGGTTTTTTTATTCAACTGCCATATCAAAATATGTAACTTTTGCTAGAACTATCCGCAAAGACTAAAGCATCACTACGGAAGATAAAAAATCTTGTAGTAGTAAACTCTTTGAACTTTGTCGAAAACATATTTTCGACAAGCCGAACTTTTAATGGATGTAAATATCCTTGTCTTTGTTGCTATAGAGACATGTTTGCTATTGTTAGGAATCATGCCTTTCGAAAGGACTGCCAAGTCACATACTTGATATTCATACAAGTATACTATCGCGGATATAATGACTCATAGTCAATTTATGAATTCAGTGTCCATCATTTGCTTCCTTTATAAGTTGCAGGTCCATTATTGTCAAAACAACACTTCATTCTCAAACCACAAGTTGGTCTAAGTAAAAAAAAAATATGACCTTCGTGGTTCAGTTCGCAATCTCATTCGAAGTATCTACAACACATGTAGTGTCTTCTATTTAGTCAAAAGAGGAAACCCCAGAACAACTTCCAGTGATGCGCTACTCTTGACATGATAACTAAGATTCTCTAATCTCGTCGAGTGTGTACTGTCCTCCTACTCACTTCTTTCGCAAGAACTACTTTCTCGAGAAATCGACCCTTTCTGACAAACAATATTTATCCTTGGTTCGGTGATAGGAGAAATACCCGACGGTTTATTTGGGATAACCTTATAAACAAATATTTATCTATTTTGGTTGTAAAAAAATTACACATGCTATGCATACCAACATTTTAAAAAGACAATTCAGGTCACTACCCAAGCCATAACTTATATAGTGTCAATTTCAACGGATCATGATGGCTCTCTTTTCAGTGTAAAAGCGGTCGTATCTAATGTATAAACTACAAAAACATGATGGCATTTTGTTTATCTTACCATGTCCAACAAGATTTGATTATGTCTCTCCAACACTCCGTACTTATGTGGGGTATTCGAGAATGATAAGTTGTAGAACAATTCCGCAACTCCTCACATGTTTTGGTAAACTTGTAACTCAGAACTTATCCTTTATGCTCCAATCATAAATACTTGATTATCTTGTTATGATGATTTTTACTTCATACTAACAATGCTTTGAACTAATTCAAAAATGTCAAACTCCTTTCTCATTAAATAAATATACTCATATATCTACTCAATTCATCTATGGAATTTTATGAAGGAAATTTAATCCACCACACACGACTACACATAATGGACTATATACATTAATAAGTATAATCTCCACTAAATTAGTCGTCCATTATACTATGGCCTATGAATGGAGTTTTAGTCATCTTTTGGAAAAGATATCACAAGAATCAATTTATTCAAAACAAAATAACTCTGGAAGTCCATTGACATGGAGTTTCCTTCATGTTTTCCTTCCCGATATGAACTAAAATGCGGTGTCACAACTTAAGTGAAATTCTTTAATTTTTTTACGTCTCGCGGCGATTAGCATCTAGTTTTATAGATGTTTATTTTACCAACATGATTTATGTTAACTCATCCATCAATTATGGAATATGGTCATAGTTTGAACAATCTTATTTGTTCTCACAAAATACCGGAACAAAATAACAACTTATTAAGTTCTTTAAAATAAGTCTTGAACGTTTGGTTCGATCCGACAGTGAACACAATAACACTTTATTTCTGTTTTTGTCATGATAGATTCCACATATTTTACTAGTTCCTTTTAGCCCCTTGTATTTATTGTATTGCGTTGCTTTGTATGACAATTCATACCAACCAATCTACTATCAAAATACCCAAAAAAATATGTCGTTAACTAGCAATACATCTATAACTTGTATATCAAGCATATAGTCCCAAGCTGGACTTTTCCAGTTATTTTATTTTTTCTACATATACCTTTTGTAATTCTATTTTTAATATTCTCTTTCCTTTACATAATAATCATTCAACATCAAACTATGCCAGTCAAACTAGCACATTTTCCTTTGCGTATTAGTCATATACTATCACCCATTGAGTCATACTTTGATTTTGATTGTTCTACTAATATCACCATATTATTAGCATTCTTCTCGTTTTCACTCTTAGCAATCTTTAAGCAAGGTAAACGATTTTACCCATACTTTTAATCCATCCCATCATAACAAATTTTTTTTATGAAGCTACTATAGATCGAAAGAAAGAATTTAGAGGACAATATTAGCACCCAACTTCTTGGAAGATTCAAACGCCTAGCGTCTTCAATCATTGCATATATTCAAATAATATAAGCACACATTGTCATGCTAAATCATACTCGGTCATGTTGCCACAAATAATATTCTATATATCAATATATCTTTCACTTGCTTGTTTCTGAAAACAATTCTTTTCGGTTCCTAAATCACCTTGATTCTCAAAACTTTCTTTTGAAAATAAAGTATTATGGAAGCAAGCATGACAGTGGATTCTAAGTAGGAATAATCTTCTCTCTAGATCCATCAATCATTAATCATATGGATCTAGGTAGGTTATACCGAAAATCTACAATAGGACTCAATTTTAAATTTCACTAATAGGCACCACTCTAAAATGGTTTTACCAGATCATAACAGTTATATCTCAATTAAGAATCTAAGTATAAGGTAGTTCATGGATGCCAATGAATACTATAATTTATGCAAATTCACTTTGATTTCATGATAAAATAAGTTCAAGTTTATTCAAAATTACTACGTGAACTCCCACTCAAAAACAACATCCCTCTAGTCGTTTTAGTGATTACACAAACCAAATTCACTACACCAAAACCGATCATCACATGAGATGATGTAGATGCAAAGGCGAACATCGACATGTTCATCATACATCCATATGACTCATGCTTTACCTTTCGGCTACGTGTTCCAAGGCCATGTCTGTACATGCTAGGCTCGCCAAGTAGAACCTTAGTATTGCGTGTGTTCCGAGGCCATGTCTGTACATGCTAGGTTCATCAGCACCTATTGTATGCGAACGTTTAGTCTGTCACACCCGATCATCATGTGGTGTTGCGAAACATTAAATTTTCTTAATGGTGCATACTAAGGAAGAACACATTATTATCTTGATATTAAGTGAGAGGGGTCATTTTATAATGCTAGGTTCCTGATCTAAGAAAAATAAGATGCATAAAAGTATTAACATCACATGCATGAATAATGTGATATGATATGGTCCTTCTTGCACTTGATCTCCATCTTGTGCATCATGGTATGATCTCCATCATCCCACCGGCATGCCACTAAGGTCCGTGGCGCCTCCATCTTGATTTTCCATCAAAATTACAACATATCACGTAAATATGATATACAACACGCATGCCATAAATAATAAGATAACCATGTGGCTCCTACCGGTATGTCAATAATTTACAAAAGAGATCATCTCATACATCAAATTTCTAACATTGACCATATCACATCACATGTCCTGCAAAAAACAAATTAGACGTCTCTAATTTGTTTTTACATATTTTGTTGGGGCGCGTAGAGATAAACGAAAACTTTTCCTACGCAGTACTCCCAAGATCTAGCCGAGGTAGAAGGCCACGATGATTACCACTAGACGCGCGGTTGCGGATTATCGGTGAAGCGCGTCGGGGCAGTGCAGTCCCACGATCCGGTCCGGCCGATCCAATCCCTCGAACGTCGAAGTGCTGAACGTACAGCACCTCTGCCGGTATCCACACGTACGAGGAGGAGCTCCGACGGCAGACTGCTAGGTCTGGTGCGACGGCTGGACTGAGTGGGGCTAGGGTTCCCAACGCATGGGAGAGTGGACTAACGTACCCGTTGGGCAACCTGCGCCCCTCTTTATATAGCGTATGGTAATGGGCTGCACAACACTTGTGGCCCATTCCCTCTGTGAGTCCGACTCACTAACTCAGTCCATTTCCGGTTCGGGTCCAACCCAACCAATACTTGCTCCCGCTCTTAAGTGTGCGACCCTGCAGGCTCATGGCGACTTGGACACGATTGGAGTCCAACTCCCAATCGATCAATCGGTAGCGGCTCCTAGCAGAACGTGCCGACTCCCAAGTACCATTGAGTCATGACGACATACCTTTCAATGTGATATTCATCTTAGTCCTTTTTGCCTCACGATATACCTTGTCGAACTATAGGCGATTTATCGTCATCCCTTAAATAGTTCAACTCTCTTCTCGATCCGTGATATGCGATTCATCTGACTAACTCTTAGTCAACCGACACAGTTAACACTTAACTGAGTCGCGCATGGCCATGCTTCCTGAATCATATCACTCGAGAGGGCCCAGAGAATATCTCTCCATAGGAGGGGCAAAATCCCATCTTGATTATCCACATCACGCAGCTTGCTTCTCATTCGACCTGAACTCTGCCTTTATAGTTGCCTTGTCACAGAACAACGTTTGACAGAACCTAAGTCGGTGATCCACAACTCGGATTGTGCGACAACCTCAGGTCTAAGGATTACATTGATTGAGACATGCAAATGACGACTTGATCGTTGCATCTCAATGTGGGTCAGTCCGACTTGCTAAACTCTTTAGCCAAGTCCGTGAACGTTGGAATGGCATCACCATGCCCATGACAAGTGGAACCGTGTCATCAGCCAACACTCACATTAGTCTAGGGTGTGTGTCCAGCACAACCTAAATGACCAAGGAAAATCTAGTATGAACAACATGAATATATAGTTCCACAATCGAATCACATATTCAATGACATATATCAGATGTTCAAAACAAGGACAACTTAATAACTTTATGAATACAGTGGGAATTACATCATACATGATTGCCTCTAGGGCATATTCCCAACATATTTTACGTGGCATAGGGCTTTCGAAGATAGAACTGGTAATACCTACGAACATGAACCACTACGTTGATAAAAAAATATTAACAACCCGTTGTAGATTAGATATTAACTATAGTAGGAGAGACTTGACACCCTCTCAGCCACATCGTGAGACAGGTCTCGCGTACAAATACGCGTAAAGTTAGTCTATGGCCGCTTTATCCCACTATGTCACTAAGATCATAAAATACTCAAGGAGGAAATAACAAGATCATCAACACCCACATACACCTATGTGTTCAACCCGTACAAAACATCTACGCATATATCCGGCTCTGATACCACTGTAGGATTCATTGCATAGAAAACAAAAAATTTCTACGCGAGAGACACTCGAAGGGCCAAGATTTAATCTAGGAGATGTAAGCAACGGGCATAGAGAAGGTATTAAGGAGAACATACCCTCTAAATAACAAAGCATTACAAGATCGAATCTCGTTGCTGATGTAGTCGAACTCACATCGATCTCAAGATCACGAAGAAGAGTGCTGCAATCTGGCAGCGCTTCCGCACTCTGTCACACGTACAGTTTGATGACGACCTCCGTTTCCTCGATCCAGCAAGGCAGAGGAAGTAGAGGATCCACCAGAAACTCCAACAACACGACGGAGTGGTGTGGTGGATAAATTAGACGGTCATGGTTTCACCAAGCGGATGACCAAGAGGTGGAGCAGCAACTGGAGGGGGAGAGAGATGACACCAAGCTGTGTGGGGAGAGGGATCTCCACCCCTCTTTTTAAAGGAGGGGGAGGCATCCACAAAAATTTGGTGCCTCCACCTCTCCCCTCATCATGTGGGCGGAGTCTCCACTCAACCCACTAATTCTCTTATCAATTCCCACTCAAAATTCCAAGGGTTTTCTTTAGTAAATAAATAAAATTCATTTCTTTATTTTAATATTTGTTAATCTTATTAACAAACAATTACAATTACCCATTGAACTATTTGTTAATAAAAAATTAACATATACCACCTTGAACTATTTCAATATTCCCCGAAACAATTCCGGTGTTGTCCAAAATTTTCTCCGATATTTCGTATCCACTCAATCGCTTCATAAAACCCTAAGTGTGTCACCCTAAGGTTCGTGAATAATGTAGACATGATCGAGACACCTCTCTTATCAATAGTCAACAGTGGGACCTGGAGATCCGTAATGACTCCTACACATTCAACGATGAATCTAGCGATCGTGTGAACCATAAATATTGTAACCAATTCCCTTTGTCTCGCAATATTTTACTTGTCCAAGGTACAATCATTGGTATCAACCATATGTAGTTCAATCTCATTACCGACAAGTACTATTTTACTCGTTTCGTGATATGATATCCTTGTGACCTAGTCACGTGCCTACAAGTGGTGTCAATGTGATATCACCGAGAGGACCGTGAGGATATATCTCCATCATTTAGATGGACAAATCCCACTCTTGATCCATGAGCCTCAACTAATACTTTCAAATACCCAATGACACCTTTATAGTCACCTTTGATGACATCAAAGCACTCTTCCGGTGTTAGTAATTACCATGATCTCATGGTCTAAGGATTTGAGTTACTTCGTATGTTTGATATAAAAATGTAAATTTAATGACTTGATCGCATTGCTATATTCACTTTGGGTCTATGTTCATCACATGGGTCTACGTTCATCACATCATTCTACCAATAACATGACCCTGTTATTAACAACATACAATGTTCACTATCAGAAAACCTTGATCATCAGCTAATCAATGAGCTAGTTAAACAAGAGGCGTTACTAGGAACTCTTGTTTCTTTATTAGACACATATGTACCAACGTTTCCGGTTAATATAATTCTAGCGTGCGAAATAGACATTCATCATAAACATGGAATAAGATAATAACCACTTTATTATTGCCTCTCGGCCATATTCCCTTCACATCTACATCACCAAGAAGCCATAGAGGAAGGGGACTAAGGGGCGGCTCTCCCCCATGATGGTCGGCCGACACAGGAGGAGCTCCCCTGCGCCGCCGACGGCCGCCCGCGCCGCCCTGCACCTCATGTGTTGCCCCTTCTCCGTCCTCTTCGCCATGATGCCGCCTTCACCAACACCACCATTATCATATCCTCCATAGGTACATAGGTCCACTCTCCCGCAAACCTCAGTAATCCCCTATGTAAACATGGTGTTTGATGTTATAAATTATTTGGAAATGGCATCTATGTCATGTTTGTGTAGTTCCATTTTGTCATATGATTGATTGTTGAATATCTATGGTTGGTTTGAGCTATATATATTAAATTTGGTACAGTCCTATAGTGCCCATCATATGTTTATATGTGCATGGATCACAACACAGGGTTTGTAGTATGTGGAGAAAGCTAGAGGGAAGGACGCTTGAGTGATAGAAACATGATCCTCATTCGAGTGACCGAACCATATGGGATAAAGAGGACCATTTGATCTTAATGCTATGATTGGGTACTTTTACCTTAATTTATCTTCTAATAGTTAAGGATGTTTGCTAGAGTTCCAATCATAAGTACTTGTAATCAATGGATAGTGAGATCTTGTTAGGTTTGGCTCTCCCACATAAAAGAGTAATATCAACCTTGTATTTGACTATTTGATCATGAACAATTTCATCACACATTTCACCACTTTTCCACACTCATACTTCTGTTACTTTCGTGTTCTTTATTGCTGCAGCAACTAACATTCATTTTCTTGTTCTTTATTATCTTTCGAAGCTATCCTTTCATACCCGTTTTGTTCCCATAGTTTTATTTTTCTGGATAGAGCGAACGTTCGGTGTGCATAGAGTTCTATCAATGATTGATAGAACCTGACAGAATACTAATCATATCTTTAGCTCCTCGTCGGTTTCGACACTCTTGCTTGTCGAAAAGGCTACAACTGATCCCCTGCACTTGTGGGTTATCAAGATCTCTTCTCACACCAACTCATACTAGTGGTAGAATGCCTTACCTTATAAGGTGGTGCAACGCTCTCTCAACTAGCCATATGGGACTAAAGTTTAGTCCCACTTCTCGCACTATGCTAAACATGGATGGGCCATTGAGAATTTCAGGATTTTAGTTAAGCATTGGGCAAAGGTCCAAGTGTAGTGCAAGTGCAAAATCCAACATCACCCACCAATCCATAGATCTCTCCAGAAAGTGACCCGGGATTCGGAGCCGACAATGGTGGACACGTTGAAGATGTCGCGTGTTATAGGCAGCACATGACACTCGGTCCCATCCCATAGATTAGATTGGTCTGTCTTCTCAAGTCAAACCCATCGCGCGCAGAGGGCGGCGTTGAGCCATTTCAGGTTACGAAAACCTATGTCGCCGAGCGAATTTTGTTAATAACAAGATCCCAAGCCACAACACACCAACCACCACGAGCATCCTCCTTGCTAGCCCATAATAAGCCACATAGATCTTATATATCCTGTTGAAAACCCACGGGTCCGGATCAAGCGCGTGATGGTACCACATTCTTGTTATCGATGATTCTCATATTTCACTTGAAAATATTATGTTTTCCATGCTTTGGTGAAGCTAACAAAAGTAATTAAGTTTTTGTTCACATCCAATTTATCCCTAACTCTGATGAACCCCCCTCCCCCCACACACACCCACCCATACACACACAAAGCCACTGGGATCTGCACTTCTTGAATTTATCCAATACACCTGGCCATATTTTTTCCATAAAAGTTTTATTCTTCAATATGAAATTTATGGATTTGCCTCCATGTCTTAATTTTATCAAGCTCAATCCCTATACTAGGTCTCCAACGCCCCAAAAATTCTATGGATCACGATGATGTGCTTTTGTTCCACTCTACCAAACAATAGAATTGAACATAGAACGAATTCAAGTGTATCCTCCTCCATATCACCTCCTATGCTGGCTTCCACGCCATCCTAATATCAACAATTAGTGCACCTTGGCCGAAGGATTTTCGGATCGAAACCATTGCCAATGCAACCCACTTTGGTTGATCCAAAGTTGTATCCATCTCATATTCCTATATCACATCATCCTTCTCGTCATTCTCCAGGTGTAGGCGCTCTAGTAAAGAACTGGGATCGTACACCCTGTTCGCACGCGAACCACTTCCTTTAGTGGTTCCTTCCATTATTCAAAAAGCGCTAAAATCTACTTAGATCCCTAGGAGGCCACCCTTCCATGAGGAGAAGAGTAGAGGGGTTAGAGAGTATACACAAATAATGATTGCTGGCGGAAAATTCGCGATAGCGCGCGCCATCGGAGGACTGATCCTAGATTTTTTTTCGCTAGGGGACTTTCACGACACACAATTCTCAGACATGTTTTTTTTAATTTACAATTCTCATACATGTTAGATGCTAGTGAAGATGATCTAAAATTATATCAAATGGTGGCCTCCCACTGGTTTCTCGAGGCTAGGTTTTTTTTTACAGCAGTTTCTCCATGTTAGTGATTACCTATTCACAGCCAATATAGGCTCTGGCCCATTTCATGCACTAAACCGTGAAACTTCTGTGCAGCCCATGTGGCCCATTTGTTGTTGTTTGCTCTGTGTATAAAATCAAAGGATATGCTAGAGCAATTTGGCTGGTTCACGAGCCTAGCCGAGTCGAACTGGAAGCCCAAGCCTAGCTCAGTTTGATCCGCTACAAACAAAAAAAAAAAAAAAAGCTCTGGCTTGATTAACCAAGCTCGAGCCCATTGTTTGCTCGTGGTGAAAACAAAGCTCGAGCCTAGCTGCTGGTATTCTCGCTTGAGCTAGGCCCCGTTCGGGAGCAAAGTTTTTTTAAAGTATACTAGTAATACTTCAGGCCTAGTTTGGCAGCAAAGTATTTTTCAAACTGAAGTATTCTAAAACTGAAGTATTTAGATCCCTGGCCAATGAATACTTCAGTTTGTCGATACTGTAGTTTTTCTTAGTTTTAGTAAAAACTTCAAGGCGTTTGGCAAGTACTGGTTTTACCAATTCTTTTGACGGAGCGGTACGGTGCATGCATGCATCATTTGCCTGATAGATGGGTGCATGTCAATTGCATGCATGGTTATTCCGTGAGTTGCATGCATGGTTATTCCGTGAGTTGCTCACGAGCTGACGGGAGAAAACAGCATGCCCAGCTACGGGAGGCAGCTCGTGCTTGGCAGGCAATACATACAGAAGAAGTCGGCCAAGCGAGCGACGATTCCAGCATGACACACTATGGTGCACCTATCTGCGAGTCCGCCATTCATGAACAGCAGTGGCCTGAATGATGACGACGTGTGCTTTGCGCCGGCGCCGATGTGGAGGCACGTGTCGACTGGTAGTGCCGGTGTCAACAGTGGTGTACCACAGCGCGGGTGCAGACCTTGTCCTGTCGTGCCGTAACTATCCTGTGAGCCGGCGAGCGGCCATGGATGCCGGCCAGACGAGCGGCAAGATGCCAGCGGCCGCGGCGGCGTGAACAGACAGGCACTGAGCGGCAGATGCCGTGGAGGCAGTCTGGCAAGCCCCACGCGACGGCAGTAGCCGAGGACGCGCGGCCAGCGAGGTTCGACGGGAGGAGCCGACGAGAACCAACGTCAACAATGGGGCAACAACCTATGGTGCATGCATATTCCTAATAGGCTACGGTTCAAGAAGATAGTGACGTTTCGTGGTGTACTACTAATCTGGGAATATCTCTTGCATGCAACCACACGAAAAGAAAAGAGCCTACGGAACCCCATAATCGGATCGGCCGCATGTATGAGGGGATCTCGGCAAGGCATGCCCTAGATGCGGCGATGATGCATGCAATCAAGTAGAGTACATATATCGAGCAGTGTGTCAGGATCAAGTAAAAGAGAGGAACGGACCTTCTTTTTCCTTTCCACGCGGTGATCCCGCTTTATCCATGGCAGAAGAAGAGGACATCCTCCTGGGCGCCGAGGGGAAGAACACGCGAGTAGTAGATGCGTTTTTCGTGGGGAGGACGGAGATGCTTTTCTCCGTTTAGAAAAAAAGAGGTCTAGACCGAAGTCTACAAAACGTCAAAAAAACGGCATTTTTTACAATACTTCAGTTTGGAAAACAACAAAATCCGTTGGGCCCAAACACCTTGAAGTATTTGATACTTTATTATTTTTGGAAACTGAAGTATTGCCAAAATACTTCAAAAAAACTTTGCTCCCAAACGGGGCCTCAGTTTTTTTAAATAATGAACTATCAAATACTTTAAGCTGTTTGGGTCTAATTGATTTTATTGTTTTCCAAACTGAAGTATAGTAAAAACTTCAGTTTTTTTGCCGTATTGTAGACTTCAGTCCCGACCTCTTTTTTGAAAACGGAGAAACACACTTTGTTGTTTTCATAAGACATAGCCTACTAGGAACATGCATGCACGCACACATTGGTCGTGCCCAGCCATTCCTCTCGCCGTGCCTCACCAGCCCAGCTTCAGTGGCAGCTGCCGTCACATGTAACTTGTCAGACTGGCGTCCATGACCTCTGCCGCCGAGTGCTCTCATGCGCGGCATTCATGCCACGCCTCCGCGGCCTCTGCCGTCACGTGCGGCTTGCCGGACTGATGTAGGCCATGCGTGAGCTGCGTGAGCTGCCTCCCCTAGCTGGACACGTTGTTCGCGCCAGACGTCTCATTTTCATAGGAAGGCATGCTTTATAGGTGAGATAATTAGTCGAAGTTGAAGTTCAGCTCATGAGTAACTCACGGAACAAAATGCATGTTGCATGCAAGATCCATGCGCTCATCTATCAATCAAATGGACCATGCATGCACCGTATCTCTCATGTCAAAACATGCGTAAAACAGTACTTGCCAAACGCCTTAGTTTTTCCTAAAACTGAGAAATACTTCCGTATAAACAAACTGAAGTATTCATTGCCCAAGCACCCGAGTACTTCAGTTTTGGAATACTTTGGTTTTAAGAAAACTTTGCTGCCAAACTATCTATTAACGATCTGGCTGGCGGAGGACACCCGCAGCAGTTTGCGAAACAACGGTCGCATTTACAAAGGGAGGAGCCAACCAACAGACGAAGTTTTTTTTTTTTAATGGGAACCTAGCCAAGTGCCGGGTGCAGCACAGTTCCAAGATTTTTTGATGTCGGCAATCTACCATAGTCACCGATCCAACGTGCATGGACTGCCAGCTGACGTTTGGACTTCCATCGCCTTGTCAATTATTTTAAAATTTTGGGACGACGCTCGACGCTCGTAACGCAAAGGTGTTTAGAGGAATCAATGAGACTGAGAATGTAACGATTTCCATTGTTGTTTCTGACCTCACTCTGTGGATCTACCGGTGCAAGAAGCGCGGTCTAAGCGTCAGTGTTCTAAAATGGCCATGCTAGAGATAAGCCGACAAGAACATGAAGGTGAAGGAGTAGCTAGTGAGCACTACGAAAAATATCGGTACAAGCGTACACATAGACATACCCGCATAGTAGTAGGTGTATTATATACATGTCTCAGTTGCTGAAACAGAGAGTGCATGCTCAGCTCCGAGGATAACAAACACACACGCGCGGCAATCCAGTAGCTTTGCAGTTTCATGTCACAAACAGATATATCACCTCCGCGACGTGCGCGTACACGTACGCCCGGCGCGCTCCTCATGGGCCCCTTGCCACGCTCGCGTGTGCGCTACCCAACTCCAACTGCATGGCACACTGTCCTTCTTCTGCCGTGACCGTCGTCCTCCTCGATCTTCGCCTTGCACGCATATAGAGTGTACACGCCGGCCGGCTGCAACAAGGCAACGGGCCGGGTCACACGTGTGGGCGCCCATGCGAGGGCATTGAATGCCGCGCCGCCTGCGCTCTGGTGCTGCTGCCCTCCGTGCCGGCCGGATCAGGTGCCTCTACTCTCTACTTCTGATCCGCCTGGGAGGACGGCGACATCGATCGGCCGGTGCGCATGGTCGGGGTTCGCTTGCACGGCTGGTGCATCGTTGCCGTGCGGCCGACGAGGCAGGGCCCACGCGAGCGCTATATGCATGCATGCGCCGCGCCGTCCAAACCTGCCGAGAGTCAACTTGCGTGTCAAATCCATCAGACACGCAGGGACGTAGTAGAAGTATACACGTGCGCCAGGCGCGCCATGCATGCATGCGTGCGTGTGAGAGCCATTTACCGGAGCAGATTATAACCAGTGAGTATGTTTTGGGGAGTTGAGACCATTTTAAAATAGGACCATCCCAGGCACTAGCACCAGATGGCTTTTTTTATAGAAGATGTCCACAGAAGTCCACGTGTGCACACCCAAATTCTGCCCATTACGGGATTCGAACCTGGGTCGGCTGGGGGCAACCGTGCCGCCCTTGCCACTGGGCCACTGCCCAGTCCACAGTTGACCATTCTACCGGAGCATATTATAACCATCCGTCCTTGGTTCTGTTCGTCTGATCCATGACCGTCGAGCGAAACCTCACTATGAGTTTCATAAAAACACTAAGAGGACCACGAAAAACCTTCTCGTTAAGATCTGGAACCCCCGTCTTTTCTTTCTCACTTCTCCGTAGCATGGCCGTTTGATTATTTTCCTATTCAAGAGCAATGTGAGGGTCCATTTTATTTAAAGGAATAGTATAGAAATTTTGTAGAATGGCTTCTTATAGAATTTTTTTCCGTATTATCTGTTTGATCATAGGATTGTATCCTATACCCATAAAAATCTTTTAGTATAAATCCTATAGAAAAATAACATGAGATCCAACCTCATAACAAAATTTCTTCATGCATTTCCCCTTTCCTTTAAGTCAAAGGAGCCCCGAAAGATTTCAGGACGCCCTTTGCCTCTCCTTTTACCGGTGTGGGACATCACATGCCCCGAGATCTTGGCTAGCGTGGGATATGCTATCGTCGTCCTAGTCACGATGGGGAGTATAAATATAAGGGCAATGGTATAGCCGATTGTTGGCTATAGCATATTGTCACGTCATTTATAGCTAATCTAATAGCCAGCTAGTATAATAGTTAGATATAAATCTATATTACTTTATCTATTCGTGACTCACTTGTCACTCTTAAATACTGGCCAGGAACACGTGCTGCAGCTGGCTACTAATTTACAGCCCGCGGGCCGATTCCTATGGAATTTCGTCTATGAGGATCTGCCCCGAGTGGCGAGCTCGAGCCTTGGCGAATTTCTGAAACTCTAGTCGAATAGGATCGGGAGGGGGCGTCGCCTCTTCTGGGTCGTGTTTGCCGGGATGATATGGACACTATGAACAATTAGGAATAAGATGGTGATAGAATGGATCTTCTTACAACGTGTTGCTGAATCGATGTTCAAATGTCTCGTTTTTTTGCAGCAGTGACACCCGTTGTGTAGACAGCGGGATAGCGCACAGCTGGACATTATGCACGGCGGATCTCCTCCACCCCTACGAGCTAAGCCCCCTATGTGGTTTAGGGACCTTGCCCTCCCCGAGTCCCTCTCGCGCATCCCATTTTTCTTCGTTTCTTTTCTAGTGTTGTTGTTTTGGGCTTACTTGTGCTGATGCCCTAGCGAGTCTACTTTCTCGCCTTTTCTATTGGCTATGTTGTATGAACTTGGATTGGTGGTTGTTTTATTTATAAAGTGGGGCGAAAAAGAATTTTTCGATACTACTAATTTACAGTCCGCTTCTTTTCTCTCTCCTATTCTCTCCCTTTCACCTCAGCAAAAACATACTAGTTAATTCCTTACAGCCTGCTGACTAGGATCTATTGTACTTGCTCTAACATACACTAGTAACATACATGTTTCTCTAGACTATTAGACTATGTTACTACCTTTATAGTTGGGTAGTAACATATATGTTATTGCATCATAGACTCATATTATCTTGATATGTCTGATGTATACTCTATTGGCACATGAGAGGAGAATACTCGAATGAACCTCATGAGATATGATCCGTCCTTCCATCGCACGCACGGGAACACAATCTCATTGGTTCCAACGCCGGAGAAGATTGCCGTCACAAGGAGGCAGTTTACGGGACTTCTTGTTTGCATGTAACTATGCCTCCATCGCCTCATATGTGATTCCCTTCTTTTTTTCCTAGAATCGCCTCCACCTTCTCCTAACCTTCGCAATCTTTACTATTAAGCTTACAGTGGTGGTGAGGCGATATCACACTTCCACTAAATTACATAAGGAATGCCACTGTAAGGCACAACGCATGCATGCACTAACAAACAATATCCACCTATACTAACCCAATTATCCATCTAATTTTTAATAGGCCTCTCCTCTTCTCTCTCCTCGAACTAACTAACATAACGCATGCATGCACTAACAAATAATATCCACCTCAACTAACACAATTGTCCATCTCATTTTTAATACTCCTATTAAGGGATTGGCCACAAAAATTAAGACATCACGCACACATCCTCTTCCTGATAGGTTCGTTTAGGCCACTATTAGGAGCAGCTCTGAAGGACGCATTGAAAGAATGTCGCCGCCCAGCGCCTAGTCGAGAGTTGACGCCATGCTCCGATCTTTGTTGCGAATCGTGTGGCCGTGGCCTCCACCCCATTCCTCGCTTGTCGTCGCCCCGCTCTTCGCTATCAACGCCTACCCATACCCGCCGTGCGGCTTTCCCACTCATCTCTATCCGTCGGCACGCCCCTTTGACACACACGCGTTACCATATCGGCGCTCCTGCTGAGCAAGTTATTCGGTTTGATAATGTAACATCATCTCAACTGGGAGGCCGGGAGATTGTGTTTTGTGACCGGCAACGCGCGCAGAGGACGTCGACCGCGTGTGAGGGAGGTGAGGCAACCTTTTATTTCATCTCGTGATCTAAGAAACAACTCTCCATAATCCATTCGTGTCCTTCACCTGTGGCACAACGGTGGCCCAATATCATGAGATGGGACTATGGGAGTGTGTTGCTATTGGGAGTTGAGTTTCAGCCAGGGAGTCGATACTATTATGCACAGAAGGTGTTTGATTATTTGCCCATTGATTTCTGAATGGTTGTGCCATTCGTCACTTGACTTGTCCCTTTGATTGAACTGATGATGCTCGCTGATGTCATTGATGTATCTTGATAAATTCTTCAGAGCGACATGATCATATTTACAGCAAAAGCATGAATTGTTTTTTTTCTTAGTACTTGTATCACCTGCAATAATTATCCATATTTTAGTGATGTCCAATGATGAATATCTGCTACAATCTATCCTACCAAATTAACATGCTTTATTAGGACCTTTGCAAGAACACATGTGTTAGTTAATTGCAGGAAGTATAATCACTGTGTGTGCCACGAGGGACACATCTCACACAAGTGTTTTTTCCCTTTATTACATGAAAGGATATTTGTTTTCTAATCTTATTTTGGTGTTTGATCACAACACATGGAAGATCTAATCCTTTCCCTAAGCATGTTTAGGTATGTCAATGAAAAGTTAGGGACTTTGAACATGGAGAAAGGAAAAAAAACAAGTACCCTCTTGAACGGACAACGACGTCGCCTAGAGGGGGGGTGAATAGGCGATTAAAACTTTTCCGGTTAAGGCTTGCTAAATGCGGAAATAAACTAGGTGTTTAAATTAACAAGCATACAACCTAAATATTCTATGGCCAACTAGATGCACCAACAACTTATGCTAAGCAAGACAAGTAACAAGGTGATAGCAAGATATATAACTTCAAGCTCGAAGGCTATCACAATGTAAATTGCATAAGTAAAAAGCTCGGGTATAGAAATAACCGAGGCACACGGAGACGAAGATGTATTCCCGAGTTCCTTCCACAAAGGGGAGTACGTCTCGTTGGAGGGGTGTGAGATCACCACGAAGGCCTACTCAACGCCACAAAGGCCTCACCCTATTCTCCGATGAACCCCGCCACAAAGGCCTAGTTCACCTTCCACTATTGGCAACCTTCAAACCCGAGGCACGCATCCACAAATCAATTGGAGGCTCTCGGTGTCACCACAATCTTGGGGCACGCATCCACAACTCAATTGGAGGCTCCCAAGAACACCACAAGTCGTCTAGGGTCCAAGACCTAAGAGTAACAAGCTCACAATCTTTCACTTCCACGAATCCTCGTGGAGAGAGCAAACCGATGCAACCGATGCAAATGGCAAGAGCACAAGTGCTCAAATACTTCACTCTCAAATTCCAACAAAGCAACAAATGCTTATGGGGGAATAAGAGAGGAAGAACAATGGAGGAGAAACACCAAGAACTCCAAGATCAAGATCTACTAAGTTTCCCTCACTAAGAAGGAAGATGGATTGTTGGAAATGTAGATCTAGATCTCCTCTACCTTCTCCCTCAAAGATATGTAAGAATCATAGGAGGGATTGGGAGAGGGGCAAGCTTTCCAAGGTCAACAATGGTGGGGGAGAGGGAGAAAAACGTGCTTGGAAGACTTGGGGACCAATGGGGAAGAAAGCCCCCTTAAATAGGTCCCCACAAGAACTAGCCGTTGTGCAAGAATTTTGGGACCGGAATATCCGGTCCGAAGTGAATAATCCGGATCAAATAATCCGGTTCACTCCAGAGCGAAAACTGGTCTGAAATCCGTCGAAACCGGAATATCCGGTATGACCCGAAAAATCCGGTTTCCAATAATCCGGTTCATGCCAGTACCGAAAAATGGCTCAACTAGAAACTTCATAACTTTTGCGTCCGGACTCCGTTTTTGATGATCTTTGGCTCGTTGAGTTCGTAATGAAAAACTCTACAAGATCATGCAGAGAAACATCACTGCCCAACAATGGAAACTAAAACCAAATATAGAAAGGTTTAACCTCTCTAAAAGGAACAACCGGTAAAACTTCCAACACGAAAACTCACATAACTTTTACGAATGAATTCCGAATTAGGTGAGTCCAAATGCATTGGAAAGATAACAATAAGGAGTATCCAAATAAAAGGTGAAAATATTGATACCTCAAAGTATGGAGAAGTTACCACACATGGAAGGTGTGGGAACATTCTCAAAGACGAACGGAATATTTTCACCACCGAAAACGCAACAAAGTTTTCTTACGAAATCCGTTTTCGAGAAACCAAGGCTTGTCATGAAGATCACGACAAGCACTAAAACCCAAAGGAGACAAAAGCCAAATAAGAACCAAGAAAGATTATATGCAAGGTATGCAAAGGTTTGAGCTCTCCATAACGATTCGATCGAGTTACTCACTTGAGAGCCCCTCTTGATAGTACGACTATCTATCCTATAACCCGGTCTCCCAAAGACACGAGACCGGTAAAATAGAAAACCTATCAAGATTATACCTTTGCCTTGAGCATTCCACTTGAGCTAGATGATGACGATCTTGACTCTCTCAAGTTGGATCTTCTTTCTTGATTGCGCTTGCTAGCACAAACTCCGCTTCATGAAGACTTGCAAGTTGCTCCCCCATACACCATTATGGGAGAGACTAGCCCCCCCATACACCATTATGGGAGAGACCCTTCGGCAAATCTTCACAAGGCCACAATCTCCAAAAGGGTGGCAAGCATCAAGCATAGGATATCTTCTAGATGCTTCACTTGAGCTTCCACGTCAAGCTAGATGACAAACACCGCTTGACGACGACATAGACCATGGGCTAAATGAAATCTTCCTTTTGGTTCATGCCCATGGAAAGATACCTAACCACACATAGAGATGCGACACACACATATCATGGGTTAGTTCACAAAGCTATATTTGACAATTGCTTACCATACCATGAGATACACAATCCCACTTGGTACAACTTGTAGCTTTGTGTGTTGATCGCTTGCTTGATCAACCTTGTATCTTTGCTTCTCACTTCTAAAGATGATGTCTTGAAGAAGATAATGAAAGATCACCTAATCCTTTTCTTCAAGACACACTAGCAATAAGCTCAACTCAAACCATGACCATTCTTCATATAAATCCTTGAATGTAACAATGGCCATCAAGGAAGCTAATAGAGTTCAACACATGAACTCCATTATTTCCTATGAACAAGATCTACAAAGATAACTCAATGCAAACATTAGTCCATAAGGATTGTCATTAATTACCAAAACCACATATGGGGGAACCATGCACTTTCAATCTCCCCCATTTTGGTAATTGATGACAATCCCTTTTTACGAGGGTTTATATGATGAATAAAGCAAACATGCTAAACAAGAGCAAGGATGCAATAGCATGGAAAGGAAAATGCTTAAGAACGAAAATAAAGCATAAACCAAATTCCCTTAAACCCTCTAAACTTCTCCCCCATTGGCATCCATTGCCGAAATGGGCAAAAAGGTTAGAAGGCCAATATAGTAAGAGCTCCCCCATAGTGTATGCATTCCTCATGATATGAGTGAAAACAAGTGCATATCTCCATCTATGAATAGATGGAGGGAGATCAAACTATATTGAGGATCCAAAGATTTACAAGAAAAATCAAATTGAAGGATACTTTCACAAAGAAGCAACCAACCAAAGGATCCGAAAAACCGAATGACCAAAATCAATATTTTGATAAGATCAACCAAGTGTTCTAGAAAATCAATAGGGAACTCCCCAAGGTACATGCACAATGTTAGATTTGAATTACTATATAGTGTGCACAACATGGAATCATCACTCCCTTCTAGATAATTTTGAACACAAACAAGTGCAAGCGAATAGATTGGAAATGAAGCAAAGCAACTTGCAAACAAACAAAAGTTGAGCAATGAAGATCAAGAAGTGACAAATAAAGACTTACTCAACCTAAATAGATGCGTGTGACAAGGAAAAACATTTTTAGGAGACTAATAGGATGATAGAATCATCAACATAGTCTTTCAATATAGGAGGCACATAGTGCATATCATGTCTTTCCCATACACACAAACCATCAAATGATAAAACACATAGGTCCACAAGCTTATTAAGATGCAAAAGGAATACCAAAACAAAAGCAAAGCTTGTTCCTTTAGGAACCACCAAGGAATATAAAGCAATAAAAAGTGGTCACTAAAGAAATAGAATATCAATTAAATATGTAACTATTATCGTGTGTATAAGTTTCTAAGTGGACAACAATCACAAAGATATATATCCACAAAGAAACATGCACACACAAAATAGGTACAAAGGTGAAGAACATGATATCCAAGAGAGGTTCATTAATATACCAATAAGATTTTTTTTGCTTGAAAGCAAAGCACTAAGCTTAAGTTTATCTTAAAGGGATATAGATGAACACACAAAAAACTCATCAAAGCATCACAAATATCACAAGGGAAAAGTGATAGTTGGAATGCTTCGAGAAAGGTAACGCATATCACAAAAGATTCAAATGGTTTTTGAGAATTCATCAATATTGCATATGAGAGACTTCAAGTAGAAGTTGCTAGATTAATATACTCGGGATTGGTGAATCATGAAAATGACTATAAATATCCCCTTAGTATGTAATCATCCCGGCTTACTCATAGTTGCAATAAAGATGCTTTTGATAAGACATTTGCAAGAACCAAATGAAATGCAACAAAGGGAAATCATGCCAAGAAGCAACCTACACAAGGTTGAAAGCTAGAAATGTATGCATGAGATAGATACTTGTTACCGAGACGACATTGGTGATGAAGAGGATGCGAGTTTGATAATCATCATAGCTTGACTCCAATAATACCATGGTGAGAACACCTTCCTTATGAATAAAGCAAGCAACCAATGTATCTCCATTGTACCTAAAAACAAAATTCAAGTACAAAATGGTCCCCAAACTCATTGGGTCCAAAGTAGTTAGAACAACTACAATACATAGGACAAACTCCACATAAATATGTGCATATTAATTGAGTTTGAATTTCATGCACATCTTAGCCACTTAGGATTTGATGGAGTTTATCCTATATATTGGATCAACGAAAGTAAGCATGCCAAAAGATATACATAGTAAATATGCATGCACAAAACTTTCAAGAACCAAAACAAGATACAAATTGGACAAAGAACTAATTAAACCAAGAAGCCACTCACAAGAGTGAAAAGAAAGAGAATTGTCCAAAAAAATATCAAGACCCAAATCAACACATGATTGAGGAAACCAACATAGAGAGGATACCAAAAAAACATAAAAGAGTGAACAAACCCTCTACACTTTTCATGATAGCACACAAAGTACCAAGACGAAAAGTGTTTGTCTTTCAAAGAGACAAGTCATTGGGATAACAAACAAATTTAAAGACAACAAGTGTTCAAACGCATATAGGATAGTTCTTCCAATAATAGTGCATTATTTATGATCTTGCATTTGAATACAAAATGCACACAATGTAATCATTACTCTCCATATATATTATTCAAACACTAGTCATGTTTAAATAAAACCAATTAGATGCAATACCAATTTAAAGAATGGTGATCTACTCAAAGTAGGATAGCTTCCCCAAGAATAGTGCAACCCAAAGAAGTATGACTTTGAACACAAGTGCACAATATGGGATCATTGCTTTTCCTAACTCAAGAAAGCATAAAACAAATTTTGAGTAGAGCAAGGAAGACACAAAGTAGTTTGAACCAAACAAAATCCTTGGCAAGAAACAAGGAAATATTAGAGCAATGGCCAAAGTAAATATGATCAATAAACTTACCACAAATTATTATCACTTGTCAAAGACAAGAGATGTATGGAGATATTTCTCGGTGGTAGAATTGTTCACAATCATATTCACAAAACATAAGCATGTGACAAAAGATAGGAATAACAAACATGCTTAGATAGAGATTCTTGAAGGCTTCAAATAAAATCGAATATTCAAAGCACTAAGAAACTCTCATAAACAAGATACCAAAGAAGAGAGACACAAGATATTTTAAGTAGATATGGAACTTGTTTGAGCAACATGCCACTTAGGAACAAGATAACTAGAATATCAACTCTAGGTGGCAATACCTCACATGTTCACATTTTCTAGGCTTGTAATATGCACATAGCTTATTACTCCCCCATAATGTGATAATCCATTGAAATCAACAAGAGGCAAAAATAAATCCAACAAGAGAAAGTTAATGGACATTAGAATTTGAATTTCTCATGAGGAAGACATACATATAGAGACAAGATAATATTGATATATCAACACTAAGTGGTATTCCTCATGTACACACATTTTAGGATAGTAAAGTGCAAAGCATATTACTCCCCCAAAATGGGATAGTCCATTAGTCTCCCAAAGAGCCAACTAAGATAAGAAACAATAGCAATGAAGGCTCAACACAAAGAACACAAGTACATGGAGTGCAAACCAATAAACATAACTAGATTACTCAAGATAGGTAAGTAGGAAGCACTACATATACAAACACATGCTAGAAACAAAACTAACATATGCAAGGGAGCAAGCAACTTTCAATTGTATATAGATTTAAATACAAGTTACCGCTTGGAGGAACATTGGGTAAGAGATATATATAATCCAAGTGACTTGGCATGAGGAAATATAATTGATGAAGATCCCTTAATTCTTCATAAAAATAGCCAAGTCTCCAATGCCCTCCAACAACACCTATTGATCAAGTTTGAGCTTGTTGGTCCCCAACCAAGTTGGGTCCTAAGAGGTTAGTCACAATAGGTTTGGCAACCCAAATGGTTCTTTTCTTGACACCACTTGGAATACCAACATACTTGGCAAACACATTGCCCACATTATCCTTCCTAATAGAATAAACATCATCAACAAGGATAGGGTTGGATAATGTACCATTAGTGCATGAAGAAGCAAAGTGTCCTTTCTTGCGACAAAGATAGCAACATCGACTCTTTTCTTTCTTCTCAATAGGCTTCTCAACAAGAGGAGCATTGGCTTGAGTCTTCTTAGGAGGTGGCCGTTGTTCAACTCGTGGTTGATCATGAGATTGAACAAGAGGCCGCTTCCCTAATTGCTTCTCACTAAGAGGCTTCTTCTTCAAAGGGCAAGATCTAACATGGTGCCCTTCAATCTTGCACTTGAAGCAAATAATCTTGGCCGAATCTTTTTCTTGTTCTTGGCCCTTCTTCTTGTCAATAATGGACTTGTTCTTGAGATTGGAGTTGAATCCAAGTCCACTCTTGTCATTGGGAAGTCTTCGCACTCTCAACATCTTGTCAAGTGTGGAACTCCCTTCATGACACTTTTCCAAGTCTTTCTTCAAAGAAGTGACTTGGGCCTTGAGCTCTTTAATTTCCTCTACATGGTTAGAATCAACACAAGAGCTAGAGGAAGTAGATGCTTCATTGTTAGAGCAACAAGGCAAGGAAAGCAATTCATCACAAGATGTAGAAACATTATGGGAGGATGAATTACTAATACGAGCACAAGTCAATATATCATTATTAGAAGATATTGTGCTAGTAACCACATGAGGCTCACAAGATGTTACCTTTGTAGTGATAGCCTCAAGAGCTAATTTTAGCTTGGTATGGGATTCTAGAAGATCCTCATGAGAGCTAGATAGCTTTTCATGACTTTCTTCCAATTTCCCATACTTGCTAGTCATTAGCTCAAGTTGAGCCCTTAGCTCAACATTCTCCTTCAAAATAGATGCTTCACAAGATGTGGAGTTAGTAGCACAAGCATCAATTGAAATAGAAGAAGATAACTTGGCAAGCTCATTATTTAACCTAGAGTTTTCTTCAATTAGATTAGCATTGCCAACAACAAATTCAACCTTTTCATTTTTAAGCACTTTATATTTAGCATGGGTATGGTCACGTGCTTTAGTGAGATAGGCTATTTGTTCATTATAGAGCTCCTCAATAGATTCAAGTTTCTCCTCAAGAGTAACTCGGAGCTCATACTCTTACTCAAGAGACATAGTGAGGGATGCCTTTTCATTGGCATCACTTCTTTCAATCTCACCTTTCTTTTCAATGATTTTAGCGCTATAAATAGCGAAAGCCAATATTTCACTAAAAGGAGTGATAGCTTTACTACCTTTAGGGAGATCAAGAAGAACCAACTCACCCTTCTCCATTAAAGAGTCTTCGTCCTCATACTCTCCATAAAATATATCCTCATCCTCATCATCACAAGATGTAGTGGGTTCAAAAGGTGGTGATACCTTTGAATCCCTAGCCATAAGGCACATATGAGAAATGGATGGCGATGATGAAGATATACTAGAAGAGCCATTAAGGTCCATGTCTTGTTCCACAAAAAAGTGGGATTCCTCTACATTGTTAGCCACACAAGTACTAGAGGAAATGGAAGCATTATTTTCATGAAAACAAGACATAGGAAGCATATCATCATGAGATTTAGTTAAACAACTATTACATGATATGCAAGGTCTATCAACACTAGCATGTATGGAATTTTGAGTGCTAGAAGATATTAAGTCCAAAGATAGATCATTGCAATGGGATAGAGATGAAGTATAGTCAATAGCAAATTCACTATTCACAATGCAATTTCTATCACCACTCACCATATCATTACCTTGTGACAAATCACATGTTGGTGGAGTGGAGAAAGATGTGAACTCATCACGGCCGGAAGTGGATGGAGAACAATCATCCTCAAAAATATTGGACACATCATATATATCTTGAAGTTTTGTCCATAGCTCATGAGCGTTCCGAAAAGGCTTGATTGATTCAATGACTACATCGCTCAAAAAGCACAAGAGACCATTAGATACAAGAGTATCGAGATAAGAGTTTTCCTTATCCTCTAAAGATAAATCTTGACAATCCTTTGGAGGAGGAAAATCCATATCTACAATTCTCTTAACATACTTTGGACCCATGTCCGTAAGAAATTTAAGAATGCGAATTTTCCAAACATCAAAGTTTCTACCATAGAATATAAAAGCGGAATCATGTTCTATTTCTCTAAACGACATCGTACTCTCTAGGATGTAAAGCCTAATAAAGAGAGACGAGGCTCTGATACCAATTGAACGGACAACGACGTCGCCTAGAGGGGGGGTGAATAGGCGATTAAAACTTTTCCGGTTAAGGCTTGCTAAATGCGGAAATAAACTAGGTGTTTAAATTAACAAGCATACAACCTAAATATTCTATGGCCAACTAGATGCACCAACAACTTATGCTAAGCAAGACAAGTAACAAGGTGATAGCAAGATATATAACTTCAAGCTCGAAGGCTATCACAATGTAAATTGCATAAGTAAAAAGCTCGGGTATAGAAATAACCGAGGCACACGGAGACGAAGATGTATTCCCGAGTTCCTCCCACAAAGGGGAGTACGTCTCGTTGGAGGGGTGTGAGCTCACCACGAAGGCCTACTCAACGCCACAAAGGCCTCACCCTATTTTCCGATGAACCCCGCCACAAAGGCCTAGTTCACCTTCCACTATTGGCAACCTTCAAACCCGAGGCACGCATCCACAAATCAATTGGAGGCTCTCGGTGTCACCACAATCTTGGGGCACGCATCCACAACTCAATTGGAGGCTCCCAAGAACACCACAAGTCGTCTAGGGTCCAAGACCCAAGAGTAACAAGCTCACAATCTTTCACTTCCACGAATCCTCGTGGAGAGAGCAAACCGATGCAACCGATGCAAATGGCAAGAGCACAAGTGCTCAAATACTTCACTCTCAAATTCCAACAAAGCAACAAATGCTTATGGGGGAATAAGAGAGGAAGAACAATGGAGGAGAAACACCAAGAACTCCAAGATCAAGATCTACTAAGTTTCCCTCACTAAGAAGGAAGATGGATTGGTGGAAATGTAGATCTAGATCTCCTCTACCTTCTCCCTCAAAGATATGTAAGAATCATAGGAGGGATTGGGAGAGGGGCAAGATTTCCAAGGTCAACAATGGTGGGGGAGAGGGAGAAAAACGTGCTTGGAAGACTTGGGGACCAATGGGGAAGAAAGCCCCCTTAAATAGGTCCCCACAAGAACTAGCCGTTGTGCAGGAATTTTGGGACCGGAATATCCGGTCCGAAGTGAATAATCCGGATCAAATAATCCGGTTCACTCCAGAGCGAAAACTGGTCTGAAATCCGTCGAAACCGGAATATCCGGTATGCCCCGAAAAATCCGGTTTCCAATAATCCGGTTCATGTCAGTACCGAAAAATGGCTCAACTAGAAACTTCATAACTTTTGCGTCCGGACTCCGTTTTTGATGATCTTTGGCTCGTTGAGTTCGTAATGAAAAACTCTACAAGATCATGCAGAGAAACATCACTGCCCAACAATGGAAACTAAAACCAAATATAGAAAGGTTTAACCTCTCTAAAAGGAACAACCGGTAAAACTTCCAACACGAAAACTCACATAACTTTTGCGAATGAATTCCGAATTAGGTGAGTCCAAATGCATTGGAAAGATAACAATAAGGAGTATCCAAATAAAAGGTGAAAATATTGATACCTCAAAGTATGGAGAAGTTACCACACATGGAAGGTGTGGGAACATTCTCAAAGACGAACGGAATATTTTCACCACCGAAAACGCAACAAAGTTTTCTTACGAAATCCGTTTTCGAGAAACCAAGGCTTGTCATGAAGATCACGACAAGCACTAAAACCCAAAGGAGACAAAAGACAAATAAGAACCAAGAAAGATGATATGCAAGGTATGCAAAGGTTTGAGCTCTCCATAACGATTCGATCGAGTTACTCACTTGAGAGCCCCTCTTGATAGTACGACTATCTATCCTATAACCCGGTCTCCCAAAGACACGAGACCGGTAAAATAGAAAACCTATCAAGATTATACCTTTGCCTTGAGCATTCCACTTGAGCTAGATGATGACGATCTTGACTCTCTCAAGTTGGATCTTCTTTCTTGATTGCGCTTGCTAGCACAAACTCCGCTTCATGAAGACTTGCAAGTTGCTCCCCCATACACCATTATGGGAGAGACTAGCTCCCCCATACACCATTATGGGAGAGACCCTTCGGCAAATCTTCACAAGGCCACAATCTCCAAAAGGGTGGCAAGCATCAAGCATAGGATATCTTCTAGATGCTTCACTTGAGCTTCCACGTCAAGCTAGATGACAAACACCGCTTGACGACGACATAGACCATGGGCTAAATGAAATCTTCCTTTTGGTTCATGCCCATGGAAAGATACCTAACCACACATAGAGATGCGACACACACATATCATGGGTTAGTTCACAAAGCTATATTTGAATTTTGCTTACCATACCATGAGATACACAATCCCACTTGGTACAACTTGTAGCTTTGTGTGTTGATCGCTTGCTTGATCAACCTTGTATCTTTGCTTCTCACTTCTAAAGATGATGTCTTGAAGAAGATAATGAAAGATCACCTAATCCTTTTCTTCAAGACACACTAGCAATAAGCTCAACTCAAACCATGACCATTCTTCATATAAATCCTTGAATGTAACAATGGCCATCAAGGAAGCTAATAGAGTTCAACACATGAACTCCATTATTTCCTATGAACAAGATCTACAAAGATAACTCAATGCAAACATTAGTCCATAAGGATTGTCATTAATTACCAAAACCACATATGGGGGAACCATGCACTTTCACCTCTAAACTTCATTTGTTTGACAAATTGATGTTGAAGACATCGCAAAAAGAAAGAAAAGAGAAAGAAGAAAAGAAAGGAAAAACATACTAGTTGGCCTGCCTGGCCGGCATGGCCGGGCTTTGAGGCCGGGTGGCTCGGGCAGTACCCCCGCCTAAGGCGCACCCACACCGGCCCTAGGCCGGTCTCGAGGCTGGACGGCTCGGGCGGTGCCCTGGCCTAAGGATCATCCACGTCGGCCCTAGACCAGGCTCCAGGTCGGGGTGGGATCAGCCGGCCCCTGGCCGGGTTCCAATCGGCCTCGCGATGGATCCAGGCCAAGGTGGGAGGGGGGCAGTCGGCCCAAGGCTAGGCTCCAGCCGGCCTCGCTGGGGTTCGAGGCCGAGGCGGTCTGTGGCTCTGCCGGCCTCACCTCTACGACCAGGCCGGCCTGGCCGGTATCCCAGGCCAGGCTCCCTACAATGAAGAAAAAGCCCCCCAACGGCCATTTTCCCCCTTCGACTATAAATAGGATTCATCCCCTACCTTTAGAAGGTGTCAAATATACTTTCTCTCTCCACCATGGTTGACCACCTTCGAGCACAAGCATCTCCCCAAATTCCCAACCAAAGCTCTTGATCTTTTGGGATTTGGAGGAGACACCATAGATCTACAACTCCACTAAGCCGATTCGTCATCACCCCACTCATCCCTTAGGGATCTTGTAGTTCTTGGTTCATTGGATCCAAGAACCTTGTTGTTCTTAGCTCATCGGAGCTCGGCGCCTTGTTGGTGTCCTCGAAGCATTAGAGCTCATGGATCTTGTTTCCCGGAGTCTTGGTGGCTCCCGGGATCTGGTGAGGACCCTCCAAGTTGTGGAGTGTGCCTCATCTTTGTAAAGGTTTTAGTTGTCAACCTCAACGGTAACATAGTGATTCGTGGCTCTCGACATCGGTGGAAGGACTCTAAGGAGATACGGTGTGCTGAGGGCTACTCGGTGTTCCACTTTGGGAAGTGAACTAGCTTCCATTGGGAAGTGAACTTCAGGATACATCTCCGCGTCATTGTGTTCGGTTACTCCTCAACATACATTTACTTGTTGGTACTAGCTTAGTTGAATTAATATCTTGTGCTAGTAGTATTTGCTCACCATATAGGATTGTTCTCCTAGTTGTATAATCTAGACAATCTATATTTGAGCATTATCTTGTTAATCGAAAAAGAAGTTAAAATTTGTAGTTAACTTATTCACCCCCCCTCTAGTTAGCCTCTCGATCATTCAAATGGTATCAGATCTTAGTCTTTTTATTAAGGCTTCACCACCTAAAGTGGAGGATGGATGGAGGGGAAGAACCCGTCACCATGGGTGCCATCCAAAAGCTAATTCAGGCTATTATTGATAGCTCGGGGAAAAAGATGAAGGGTTTCATAAACGAAATGACATCTTCGTCTAATCAATCTAAAGAGAATTTTGTTTTAGATGAAACTGGGAATCCCATTCCTTCTAAGGAAATCTCTGGTACTTCTATGCCTCAAGATAGTAATCATGAAAATTCCTTTGGCTATGCTTATAACAATGCTCCTGATGTTCAAGATCCACATGTTAATCATCTTGGTGCGCCTCCTTTGGTAGATAGGAATCATTTTACTAATTGGAAAGCTTCCATGAAGTCTTATATGCAGCTCTACAATGCAAATATGGAGGATCATAATGAATGGGTATGAGCCAAAAGACCCCAAGAACTTGAGCTCAAGTGATATCATAGATGAGAAACTCAATGCCCATGCCATGGACATGTTGGAAAAGGCAATGGCAAAAGAAGGTGTCGAGAACATCTGGTCCTTCACAAGTGCCAAGAAAGCATGAGATTGCATAATTGACATGTATGATGGCAACATCAACTTACAACGCTCCAAGAAGTCAATCATCCAAAGACATGTTGAGAACTTCTATATGAAGGATGGAGAGAATATAGAAGACATGTTTAGAAGACTCAAGGCTCTTGTGGTTGACATTAAAGATTGTGGATTCAAGGATTATAATGAGGATCGGGTCAAGGAGAAATTTCTACTCACCTTGATTCCATACAATGAGCACATGGTGATGAATGTGCAATAAAGGGCCGATTACTTGGATCTATCCCCCAATGATGTTTTGGGTCTCTTCATCACCTTAAACGTCATGAAGAAGTCCTTTGATGATGTCATGGACCATGTGAATGGAATGAAGAGAACGTCTCTTGCCTTGAAGGCAACCCCTCATGAAGAAGATGACTCAAGTGATGATGGTGGTTCCTCACATGTTGTCTCCGAGAGGGAGATGAGGACATCACATGAAGAATGTTTGGCCCTTGCTCAACACAAGTGGTGGAAGAAAGGAGACTTTAGGTCAAATGCCACAAATAAAAAGGGAAAGGAAGTCTCAAGCATGAAGAAGGCAAGGACTTGCTTCAATTGTGGATATAGTGAGCACTTTGTTGCCAAGTGTCCTTTAAAGAGTAGAATTGAGAATGGTGGAAGACTTATAAAGAAATCCACCTTTATTCCCAAGTCCAAGAACTTCATCAAGAGAGTCCCTCCTAGGGCATTGATTGAAAAGGAAGTTGAATAAACGTCCGGTGGTGAAGAGAGTGATGGTGATGGTGAACAAGTAGGCATGGCGGCCGTGGCTAAGGGCGTTGTTCCTCCTAACTTAAGATCTCTCTTCTCCAACCCCAATGACAACAAGGTCCCCTCGAGTCACAAGTTCTTCATGGCCAAGGGTATATCCCCAAAGGTGAATCCTACACTCAAACTTTCAAACTCTTCTACTCCTTCTCTATTGAATTGTGTTGAGGAAAACCCATTGACAAACTTTGTGGAGAAACTAGAAGGAGAAGCTAAATCTATCTTTGACTCTCTCATGGATTAATTAAGTGAGGCACATGGACTCATTGATGAACATGAGGAAAGAATCATATTACTTGAAAATTTTGCTCATGATGATGCTAGTAAAATTTAGGAGCTTGAAAAAGCTCTAGATGAATCACATTGTTTTAGAGAATGCATTGAGGATACCATTGCAATTGACATAGCTAAAGTAAAATTTGACCGTGGACATGCTTTTGCTAAGGTAACATAATTCATGGCCTTAAATGATGCAACTAACAAAGGTTACAATGATCTCATTTAGGACTTTGATAAGATTAAAAGTGATCATCTAACACTCTCAAATGAGCTCAAGACTTTGAAAGGATTAAAAGATGTGAATGCAAATTCTTGTGCTACTAACCCTTTATGTGTCAAGGCAACTCTCATTGAGGAGAACAATAGGTTGAAGGCCCAACTCAACAAATGTCTTTCCACTTGCATCCAAGGGCAAAAGAACCTTAACGATCTTTTGAGTAGTCAAAAGATAGTTATTGGTAAGGAAGGCCTTGAGTTTGGTTCCACATCCAAGGTGACCTACAAGAAAAAAGTCAACTCCCTCCACTAATTCTATTTTTTTGTGAAGGAGGGGGAGTTGGATAATGATGAAGTTGAGTTTGATATTATTGCTAAAAGTATTGTCCCTTGGGAAACTACTACTCACAACAACTTTGCGGGAAAATACAACCCATCTTATGAGCTTCTTAAATCTAAAGATGGTCATGTATATGCAAAATATGTTGGCACTTCATATGGTGATGATTACAAGTTTGCTATTTGGGTTCCAAAGACCCTTGTGACTAACAATAAAGGACCCATCCAAAAATGGGTACCTAAGACAAGAAGTTGATTCATTGTAGGGATGTGCTTCTGGAGGAACATCATGGATGATTGATAGTGGTTGTTCCGCACACATGACCGGGAGCAAGGAAGTGTTAGAAGACTTAAAGCACCAACTCATCAATTTTGCACAAGTAACTATTGGTGATGGTTCAAAACTTAAGGTATTGGGACATGACAAGGCGGTCTTTTCTCCGGATGCATCCATTGAGAAAGTCCTCCTTGTTGAGTCCCTTGCTATAATCTCCTTTCCGTCTTGCAACTTTGTGAATGCAAATTTACATGTGTATTTTGGCGTCATCATGTGCTTTTCCTTCAAATCATTTCTATTAAAGTAGCATTTGTTGGATTTGTGGAGAATGGTATGTACATAGTGGATTTCTCGAAATAAACTACATATATTTCCACTGGTCTAATGTTTAAATCCGACGTGGGTGGATTTGGCATCGCCGCTTGGGCCACGTCGGTATGAGAAATTTGCAAACTCTTGTGAAGGGTGAGTACGTGGTAGGACTAAAAAGTGTGAATTTTTCCAAAGATCGCCCCTGTAGCTCTTGTATTGCCGGAAAGATGCATGAGAAGAACCATCCCAAGACATCAATCATCTCCACAACGAGGCCCTTTGAGCGTATTCACTTGGACCTATTTTGGCCCTCCTACATATGATAGTCTTGGTGGCAATAAGTATTGTTTGGTGATTGTTGATGATTAGACAAGATACACTTGGGCATTATATATCAAGAAGAAGAGCGAGGCTCAAGAAAATCTCATCTCTTGGGCCACAGAAGTGCAATGTCAATATGACACCAAGATCTTGGCAATTAGGAGTGATACTGGGTTCGAGTTCAAGAACTAAACCATGGATGAATTCTTGAGTGATGAGGGGATAAGACATCAATATTCCTCTGCGTACACCCCTCAACAAAATGGTGTAGCGGAGATGAAGAATCACACACTTATTTATATGGAAAGAACTATGATGGCCGAGTTCAATCCCCCATGTAACTTTTGGGCTGAAGCTATCAACACCGCTTGTCATCTATCTAACCGACTCTTCCTTCATCCGATGATTGGTATGACTCCGTATGAATTCCTAACCGGTAACAAACCCAACCTCAAGTATCTTCTAGTTTTTTGGTGCAAATGTCAAGTTTACATTAAAGTTACTAGATTGTCTAAATTTGATCCTAGAACTTTTGAAGGCATGTTTGTTGGTTATGCCATGAACTCTCGCACTTATAGAGTCTACAACATATCCACTGGGTGTGTTGAAGAATCTATGAATGTGGATTTTCATGAGGATAATGGCTCCCAAGTGGAGCAAATTGATTGTGATGATGTAGGTGATGAACCTCCCTCCATATCCATAGGAAGAATGGGTATAGTTCCGCTTATACCCGTTGAGGGACACCTTGTGGCGAAGGAGGATGGGACAAGCTCTACGCAAGTGGAGCCCTCTACATCAACCATGAATCAAATGGTAGACCAAGAGAAAGAACAAGACCTTCAAGTTGACACCACTCGTCAAGAAAGTGATCAAGATCCACCCAATGATAATGGTAGAAATAATGTTGGTGACTCTTCACCAAGAACTACACTTCGGATAGATCATGGTCTTGATGAAGGAAATGATGAGGATGTTCCTCCAAATGAGAATCCCGATGATGCACTAATTCGCACCATGACTCGTCAAGCCGCAAGATTGCAACAAAAGTCACATTATCAAAATAATGTTATTGGTGGCTTGGGAAGAAGTGTATCCACTCGTGGTCAAGTACTCAATTTTTATGGTCTTCTCTCATATGTCTCTCATGTTGAACCTTTCAAAGCGTACGATGCTATTGAAGATGAAGATTGGGTTCAAGCTATGCATGAAGAGCTCCATAATTTTGAAAGAAACAAAAGTATGGTATCTAGTGGAAAGACCCAAGGATCATAATGTCATTGGAACAAAATGAATGTTCAAGAACAAGCAGGACTCTCATGGGGAAGTGATTCGCAACAAGGCTCAATTGGTTGCTCAAGGCTACTCTCAAGTCGAAGGACTTGACTAAGGTGAAACTTCCGCTCACGTAGCCAGGCTTGAATCCATACGTATATTACTTGCATTTGCCACTAGCCATAATTTCATCTTGCATCAAATAGATGTTAAAAGTGCTTTTCTAAATGGACCTCTAAATGAATTGATATATGTTAAACAACCTCCGGGGTTCGAGGATCCCAAGTATCCTAACCATGTCTACATCATCCATAAGGCTTTGTATGCCCTCAAACAAGCCCCACGTGCTCGGTATGATCATTTAAAGGAGTTCTTAGTGGATCATGGTTTCATACTTGGGGTAATTGACCCCACACTTTTTACCAAAAGAGTAGATGGACATTTCTTCGTATGCCAATTATATGTTGATGATATTATATTTGGATCAACTAATGTGGGTTTTGTGGGCCAATTTGCCAAACTAATGACAAGTGAGTTTGAGATGTCTATGATGGGGGTATTGAAGTTCTTCCTCGGTTTTGAGATCAAGCAATATTATGAAGGAACTTTTATTTGTTAAGATAAATACATTCAAGACATGCTCAAGAAATTTGATATGGTCAATGCCAATGTATCACGAATGTCAACAACCGTGAATCTTTCAATGGATCACGAAGGTATACCGGTTGATACAAAACTTTATCGCTCTATTATTGGATCTTTGCTTTATCTGTATGCATCTATACCGGATATTATGTTTAGTGTGGGTTTGTGTGCAATATTTCAATCTAACCGCAAGGAATGCCATATGATTGCGGTCAAGAGGATTCTTAGGTACTTGGTTGACACTCCCAATCATGGTCTTTGGTACCCATCAAATACAACTTTTGATCTTGTGGGATATTCGGATGCGGATTGGGGAGGTGAAAAGGTGGATAGAAAATCAACCTCGGGTGCTTGCCAATTCCTTGGTAGGTCACTTGTGTGTTGGTCTTCCAAGAAGCAAAATTGTATTGCCACCTCCTCCACGGAAGCGGAGTATATTTCTGCCGCAAGTTATTGCTCTCAACTATTATGGATGTGGCAATGTCTTAAGGATTTTGAAACTGAGATTAAGACAATGTCTCTTTTATGTGACAATGAGAGTGCTATAAAGATTGGTCACGGTCCGGTACTTCATGGCAAGACCAAACATATTGAGATTCGGTATTATTTCATTCATGATCGTGTGTCCAATGGAGATATCTCACTTTCATATGTCAACACTAAAGATCAACTCTCCGACATCCTCATAAAGCTCCTAGATGAGAAGAGATTCAAGCAATTGAGGAGTGAGCTCAATGTAGTATGTGCAAGCAATTTTAGTTGATCGGAAATCTTGCATACACACCTCTACTAGACTCTTATTTGGTTCTTTGATGTACGCATAGACATGGGGGAGTGTAGATCAATTAATGAGTCAACACTACTCCTATAATGCATAAAAAAATTTATGCATAATGGTCATTTCAATGACACAATGTGCTTAAACAACGAGTTTCGATGCACCCAAGATATATCTTCGCGGTGTCATATCGAGCATACTCATACATGGTGGATAAGGCCACCGCCCCAATAAAAGATTCGAGTTTTTAATGGTTTATATTGACAAGACATTTGGTGTTCAACTCATATGCATATTCGTTATTCATATTCCATACTACATCCAATGTTGCTTGTTTGGAAATTTTCATTGTTTCTTTTCCATTGAATATATAAGGAAATCATCATGATCATATCGTCTCATTGTAGTGCATATCACATCAAACATGTGCACATGGTCAAGTAAAAAAGAGGGGATTTCAAAACAGTGAAATAAAACTTGTTAGAATAAAATGTACATTTGCAACAATTTAAAAAAAGGGAGAGAAAAGAAGCTTAAATGAGGTTTTCCAGAAAAACTGGCCCGGTTGCCCAGCATGGCCGGCTCCTTAGGTCGGCTGCCTCGGGTTCCCACCCGGCCTCCGTCCTCGCCCGCGCCGGCTCCAGGTCGGGCCCCAGGCCGGGGCACTCGGGTGCCCACACGGCCTCCGCTCTCGCCCGCGCCAACCCCAGTCCGGGTCCTGGGAAGGGCCTCCGCCCTCGCCCGCGCCAGCCCAGGCCGGGTCTCAGGTTAGAGCGCTCGGGAGGGTGCCCGCCCTCCGCTCGCCCGAGCCGGCCTAGCCGGCCCCTCAGGCCGGGCGCCCTAGGGGTTGCTAAACCAGGTTGGGGGGCCCAAAATTTTCATACCCCCTCTTCCACCCCTCCCCATGCAGCCACCATTGGAGGGCTCCTTCAAGATCTCCTCTCCTCTCACATTCTAGCCCCTCTCCCCTCACATTCTAGCCCCTCCCCCCACCCATAACCCATATATCTAAAAGCCCTTGTTCTTCTCCACCATCTCCTCCACGTGGAATCTCCTTTCGTGCCCTCTTGGGAAGAGAGCTTATCCATTGAAGCTTCCCTTCAAGATGGCATCCAACTCGGGTAATTTTTTGGGTTTCTCTCCTCATTTTGTCACTTCCCATGTTTATTTTCCCTCTATATCTCGTTGTGGTGGCTAGTTTCATGTTTCTAGGGTTCCAATTTCATCTAGGGTTCATACTCAATCTCACCTAGGGTTCATACCCAAGTTCATCTAGGTTTTATACTCATTTTCTCCTAGGGTCATCAAATCCATCTAGTTGTGGTGGTTGATTTATAGTCCAACTTCACATATGTTATTCCCTAGCTCTAACCATACCGAATCTTGCCATGACCCAAATTGTTCATCTACTTCATATATGTTCTTTCTTTTCATTATTGTCATCGAAATAGTTGTTGTTGTTATCACCACCAACACAAAATGCTTGCCCCACACAACTCACCTGAACCCTCTGAACTTCACTTGTTTGACCAATTGATGTTGAAGACATCGCAAAAAGATAGAAAAAGAGAAACAAGAAAAGAAAGGGAAAATGTACCAGCTGGCCTGCCTGGTCGGGTGGCTTAGGCAGTGCCCCATCCTAAGGCGCACCCATGCCGGTCCCAGGCCGGGCGGCTCGGGCAGTGCCCCGGCCTAAGGATCATCCACGCCGGCCCCAGGCCGGGGTAGGATCAGCCGGCCCTTGGCCGGGTTCTAGTCGGCCTTGCGGTGGATTCAGGTCGAGGTGGGGGGTAGCCGACCTCGCGGGGGTTCCATGCCGAGGCGGTCTGTGGCTCTGCCGGCCTCACCTCTACGACTAGGCCTGCCTGGCCAGCATCCCAGGCCGGGCTCCCTGCAGTGAATAAAATCCCCCCAACGGCATTTTCCCCTTCGACTATAAATAGGAATCATCCCCTACCTTTGTCAACTAAACTTTCTATCTCCACCATTGTTGACCACCTTCGAGCACAAGCATCTCCCCAAATTCCCAACCAAAGATGTTGATCTTTTTGGATTTGGAGGAGACACCCTAGATCTACAACTCCACCAAGCCGATTCGTCATCACCCATCTGATCCCTTATGGATCTTGTAGCTCTTGGTTCATTGGAGCCAAGAACCTTGTTGTTCTTAGCTCATCGGATCTCGGACCCTTGTTGGTGTCCTCGAAGCATTGGAGCTAGTGGATCTTGTTTCCCTGAGTCTTGGTGGCTCCGGGGATTTGGTGAGGACCCTCTAAGTTGAGTGTGCCTCATCCTTGTAAATGTTCTAGTTGTCAACCTCAAAGGCAACATAGTGATTTGAGTCTCTCCATATCGGTGGAAGGACTCGAAGGAGATACGGTGTGCCATTTGAGGGCTACTCGGTGTTTCACTTTGGTGGCACCTCACCGCTCCAACGGAGACTAGTTTCCATTGGAAAGTGAACTTTGGGATACATTTCCGCGTCATTGTGTTTCGGTTACTCCTCAACTTACCTTTACTTATTGTTACTAACTTAGTTCAATTAATAGCTTGTGCTAGTAGTATTTGCTCACCATATAGGATTGTTCACCTAGTTGCATAATCTAGACAATCTATATTTGAGCATTATCTTGTTAACTGAAAAAGAAGTTAAATTTGTAGTTAACCTATTCACCCCTTCCCCTCTAGTTAACCTCTCGATCATTCAGTACGTACAAGTATTTTGCCGCATAACGCAACTATAGGAATGAGATTTGGTCACATGTGACGCATGTTGTATTACCATGAAGATTAAGGGAGGACATAAGGAGATGTATATGCCAAGTCTGAACTCTCAACCCTATGTACTAAATGACATGATGTAATTAGATCTCTTTCAAACGGTTATGCAGATCTAGGCTGCTATGCTACCTCTGGGCATGGTAAGTGCCAACGGAGATGGAGATATGGCTCTTGTTCTCTACTGGATTAGCTACTGAATCTCTTTCTTGTCTGGATTTTTTTCATTTCAAAATCCCTTTTGTATCTATAGACTCACGAAGCACCATATATATGGTGTTATATGTACCTTTTTTTATTGAACGAGTGCTAAATTGCATAAAATGTGTAGTTGATTTTGTTCATATTGATCTTAGAACTCCAATATAAAAAAGAAGGGTGCAGTAATGATAATGATCGACGAACGAGAGGGCATCCGCGATCAACTATGCATACAACCGCACGTACAGTGGACACTTCTAGTCCAACAAGCGAGGTTCTTTTGCACGGGCTCGGTCATACGGGACAATGGCTTCCACGAGAACTAGGGATTGTCGAGATAGTTTGAATTTCATTTTTATACATTGTATCTGCTTAGATTTTGTTTGTTGCAATCCAAGAATAAGGAGATACAAACATTATCGTTGCACTATGTCTAGATTTTATTCTTTGTAAATAATACCAACATTACATCATCTCTCGTGGTTCATTTAACTCCAGTACTCCATCGTTTCACATAGTAATCAAGGACCATTTTAATAGGTTTGGTGAAGTTTACAAAAGATGATATCCGCAACGACAGTAAGGCGAGATGGCATACTTTTGAAACAACGACAATGCTGGAGCAAGGACAAACGAAGAGTATGGAAATGAAGAGAACTAGAGGTTTGGGGAAAGATATCACTTTGGCTTCTTGAAAGGAGAGTGGTTAAAAATACATGACTATTGTGGAGGAGGAAAAAAACTGGAGATAAAAATCGATATAAATCACTATAGGAACGCGAACTAGGTGAGGCATGCTTTGAAATAGAAAAAAAAATTAACAAGTATATCTATTTTTTTGTTATTTCGTGGCAATGCACGACCACTCAACTATTAATATAGTTCTTCACCTTCACATTTCAGTACATTTTTCACTTTGAGTTTGCGTCTTGAATTTATTTTCCACCTTATAACTTTAGTTTCCCAAGAGAAATGTGCTAGGGTATTTTTTTTAGAATGTTCACTTGTGTAGTTAATCACATAATCTGGTAGATTTCCAATCTCCCTGTATAGACATTTGAAGAGTGTAGAGATAGGGAAGGAGGAGGGTTACATGACGGGATATACCTCATCATTTAACCCTTCGAATTGTCTATAGCATTCCTTATAGTGCAGTAGAATTCTTTTCCGCGTGAATTTTACGAGGTCATAATTATTACTTGCGATCATTATTCACATGTGCTATATCTTTGTGTGGGGTGAGACTTTGCATTAAAAATGTATATAGAAAAATGATGTATTACACATTCACTTATTTGTTATATTTTAGAACGGTATTTCAAAAATGTGTCATATTGGTGCGTGTGGATGCACGAGATTGACATTTCTAGAATAATATAAAACCGCAACGACCATAGATGATGGGAGCAACATTAGCTAGATGGATGAAGCGAAAAAAATAAGTTTAGATTAATAGATTTATATGTTGTATTGTGTTTTCGTAGCAAAGCACAGACGTTCAAGATTAATGCGTCCAACATTTTTTTATGAGATAAGCCTCCGACAGATGAAGACTGTGACAAAGATTAACCTTTGGACCCAATACATCCTGTTTGTGGGTTACGGAGTTAAGAATTATGGGCTTTTGTATGGGCCATGAAATCGTGTGTGGGTATGGCTGTATGGGCGGTACAGCAATGTGTCTTTCCCTGCTGGGCTACAGCGACCATGGGAAATCACTTGTTTGCATGATGCTCGGCGAATGTTCCGACAGAACAGTCCACTGTTTAAAATGGAAACAATATGAAAAAGTAGTATGAGAGAATCCATGTGGCAATAAATGACGTAATTTGCAAAAAAGAACACACAGACACTGTCGGGCTACACGGCGGTTCGTCAACGGATGTACTGTAGTAACAAGTAGTGTTGGGGTGGTGATGAGGTTAATTGATTCCTTTCTTTCGTGAGACGATGTATAGCTGCAACGTGCATTGTTTCTCTAGACATGAAAGGGTTGAGTGCGTTAAACTATGCAGTACATTTAAGTATTAAGTATGTAATGTAGAAAGTAGCAAGGCATGAGTTCCTAAGGGCTCTGTCGAGCTAGTTTTAAAAGACAAGCTAACATCAAATTTTCTCAAGAAAATTCAGAGACTGCATAGCCAGAATAAATAAATGGATCGAAATCGAAACGCAGATGCCTCTCCCATGTAAAGTATATTCACATATATATACTCCCGGGTGTACGTACTCTCATATTGAATATACCTCACATACGAGCATATTATATCTCTTTATTGTTTTTTATATACCTAGTTAATTATTCTAAGATATCTCAATACAAGTTTTGAGAAAAAAATGTCATCAACATACTCAGTTTTTTCAATATACCTTTTTTGCGTACATGAATGCAGTATATGTCGAAATAATATAAAATATGGAGATTGTAATGAAAATTTTCACATAACTCAATTTGGGGTATCTAGTATTAAATAATGAAGTATATTAAAAATATTAAAGAGGTATATTTGATTCATCTATGTGGTATATATATAGGAATATATATATATATATATATATATATATATAGGAAAATGGTTCTATACACCTGAGTGTACGTAGTCCTATATATATATACATATATAGTACTGGCCAGTAGTACAGTACGTGGCTATGATGGGCAGGGCAATGGAAATCATGGCAAAATATGGCACGCGGAGTCCGGAGCCAGGAGGAGGATCTCTGAATCCGATCTCCACGAGCACGAGCACACATAGTTTAATGCATGGAAGCGGTCTCTGTCAACGAGATACTCCGCGTACTGTATCAGGAAGCCGAAGCCGACGTCGATGCTGGCTGGGCAACAATTATTGCGTCGTGGCTTCAAAAGAAATAACGTTGTCACCATCTGATCGAGCTCATCCCATCCACTCGACCCGACCCGGTGCACGGCCGGCCACCTTACCAACTTCAGGTAGGCACCTTCAATGCGCGCAGCCCACGATCTCACCTACTGTAGCACTAGATCCGCCGAGCTCGTCCCACGCATATACCCCGAGGACCCAGCAATGTGTACGAGTAGGACAAGGACTGTAGCACCCACACTTGTAGTAGAAGGGAATGCGTCTTCTGCCTTTTGGAAGCGTCTTTCTTAAATGGAGAGCCCCCTGCCCGCCTGCCATTCCTCGTGTCGTCACCGCTCATTCAATGGTGCAATCAGTGCAACTCTTGTTACCGGACACGAGGCAAGATGCACTTTTTTTTTTTGAACAAGAGTAGGTCCCTAAGGACCCGTTTGCTGCTTTCATTAACGATCAGGGTGGTGAATACAAGAAAAGACTGGCCGTTTTACAACGCTTGCACTATGGACCTGCAAATTCGAAGATAAGGCCAGCTTTGTTACAAACAAGACCCTAGGGCAAAGAAATAAAAAGCAATCCGATCCCTGGTCATCTTCACCACCGGTCGCCGGCGACCTCAAGACTCGGGTGTCGAGGTACGAGAGCTGCTCGCTCGAATGCTCTCCAGAACCAGCAAGAAGCAAGCACCACCGGCTGCCATGAAGAAAGCGGGGACGAACCACTTGCCTTCTACGCAGCATCGAGCTCCGATGATCTGCTTGGAAGACCTCCGTCACAACGGAGGAAATATCTGGGCCGCCATGCCGGCCGAGAATGGCGGAGTCCATCTTGGACTCAGCTTGGTACGCGCATAGATGCAGCTTGAAGAGTCGACGCCGCCCTGCAAAAGAAGAAGCAGAGGCACAGCTACCCTTCCTCCTCGCGCCTCCATGGCCGAACAGAGGAACGGAACTCGCCCCAATCAACAACTTCATAGCACAGCGATGATGGGCGCCAAGATTTGGAGTCCAACCTTCGAGCTTATGAGGGGAAAAGGCAGCACCACCAGTCCTGTCTCCCGACTCCACCCGCTGGAGCTCCAGAGAACAAAGAGAGGTGACGAAGAGCTCGCTCACTCGGCTCGGACGAGGAGGAGAGCACCACCTTGACGACACAAGGCCGAAACAACCATAAAACCAACAAGCTAAGCGAAGACAAAACCTAAACCTACGCCTACTCTTTACAGGCCGCGCGATGCAGCCCTCTCGACTCCGGCCGGCAGCGCTGCCGAAGAACGAGCAGGTGCTCGCCGGGACACACGAGAGACTCTCAACGAGAAACGCCTAGAGAGCTAGAGCGGTGGGGGAGAAAAGCCCAGACCCGTCCGGCAAGATGCACTTTGGGTTATTCTATCCAGCTCTGCATGATGATGATTATTGGAAGGTTTGGACGCGAGATGCAAAAGCAAATCAAGAGGTGCAGATGCAGTGCAAGCGATCTGATGAGCAGGGGGAGTGGTACTACTCCAGTGTTTGTGAAGCTGCCGGGCAGACTTGCCACAGTGATCCATGCCCCCCATCCCCATGCGCCTGCCTCTGCAGCCAGCTGCATGCGCTCGCTGTCCCTCTCTCTCCTGCGGCTGCTTTGCTACGTGCTGTTCCAGCTAGAGGCCAAGGGCAAAGGGCCTAGAGACATACGCAGAGAGAGAAAGAAAGAGACGTAAAGAAAGAAAGGCCGGGGAGTATGTATGTTTGTGAAGGCGATGCGATGCGATGGAATCTGGCGCATGATTAGATTAATGGCTGGGGATGTCTGAGCAGTGGAGATACACTGGGGCAGGCTTTTTCACGCGCAGATCATCTCCCTCTCTCTCCCCCTATCCTCTTCTCCTTTCTTGCAAACTACTATCTGTTCCCCCTGTCTCTGCCGCCCTCTGCTTTTCGTATTTTCTCTGTACAGGAGGGGGAGAGGACACGGCTCCGCATGCACGCTCTCGCGTCCTCGACGGCCTCTCTCTCTGCCCTGCCCTGCTCTGCTACTGCTCTGCTCGCATGTCACACAAGCTTACAAGGCGCCCAGCTCATGGCCATCATTAACTCCTCTCGTCTCGCTCCAACCAGGAAGCCAGGATCTTCTACGTCAGCTGCCTAGAGGAAAACAGAAACCATTCCAACTATGTATGCCCAGCTGCCTAGAGTATTTTTAAGGGGAATGGGGTTTGCGATTAGATTGTGTAGGAATACAAGACCACGTCCGTCCACGGCCTGCTGCTATCGTGTCTTCCTCGCCGCTAATTTCGTCTCATCGTCTGCCAAGCGACAAGCACGCACGCAGCCTCACAATCCAGGGAAGACAACCTCGCGGAAAACTCGTTTGTCCTGAGTAGCGAGCACGATTGGATTGTGTTCCGTGATAACCTGGGTTCAGTTTTACATGAGGTAGACCAACTCCACGGTCACTCATTTTATTTGTGTCAAAACATCCTCAATAGGGCCGTCTTTCAGAGACGGACAGGTGTCTGCAGATTTGATGCGTGTCATCCATAGCGGCAGGCTCCGAACGCCGACCCCCAATCGACGACTCGATCAAACGGTTAAAAAAATTTAAAACTAGAACAACATCTGTACGTAAAAGGTTTAATTTTCATTGGCTTTTTTTAATAAAAATAATAACGGGCGTCGTAGTACCCTAAATGCTCCTCTTCCTGAACGTCGCTACTCGCGGCCTCGCTGTCCTGGCAGTAGTCGTGCCGGAGCATGGTGTCGTCGAACATTTTCATGTGCGGTTTGCCCCGTTGTAGCGGAAGGTGAGCATCCAGTAGTGCTGCAACTGGTGCATGCGGGTGAACACCACCCAGCCATTCCCAAGGAACAACTCGCCGCCGTGCTTGACCACAACAGCATCCACGCGGTGGGGGCACTCTTCGAGCTGCAATGTGAAATACTCCAGCTCGTTGCTTGCGAGTAGGGCGGCGATTCTATCGGGCAGCATCAGGAGGTTGTCCAATGGTTTGAAGAGAAGGAAGAAGAACTCAGGGTGGTTCGTCGTCAGCTGCGCCACCACGGCCGCCGCGACCACCACGACCTCCTCTCCCTCCACGGCCTCCTCGCCCTTCACGGCCACCTCTTGGAGCTCTGGCCATCACTAGATTTGGATGATGAGAGGTGGGAGAAAGGGGAAGAGATGATCCCCTCTTCGGCGAGAGGGGAGTTTATAGGGAACAAGGGCGTCATGGGAGAGGCCTCTCGGTCTCCGCCACACGTTGGGACATGGACGCGTTGGGAAGTGGCGGCGTCGCCTCGCCTGCCTGCAGCCTTGTCGCCTCGTGAGATGGCGCGTCCTGTCCCATCGGGCCCTTTTTAAGCGCGCCATCGGGTTCAAACTATGGCACAAATTGCCCACCATCATCCACGCAATGGCGCTTCCGGAGAAGAATGTCGTGCTGCCAGACGACAATGAGAAGATTGCCGAGGAGCCGCTGCAGCCGGAGGACCCGCTGTCGTCGCTAGACGTGGCTGTAGACCGGTGGGAGCCTTAGCCTAGAGGACCCGTTGTCGGCGCCAACGTGGTAGCCTTAGCCTTTGTCCTCATGGGAGGAAGCCTTGCGCAGTGGAGAACCGTGGTGGTTTGCACCGCCATGGGCACAACCCATGGCTCATGCACTGCCTCCTTCCGGATCTCCACCACCGTCGATGTTAGAACATGAGGAGATTGGAACTCCATCTCCGCCCCATCACACGAGGATGAAAATTAGAACTTACGGCGGGCGTCGTGTTTAAAATTTCGTCTTATATATATGTGGAAAAATGACATGCGCAACGAATGTCTCTACAGTTAATATGTGAACAAAATATTTTGTGTTTTCCGTGTCTATGATGAGCGGGTCCCTCCTATCGGGTGGGCTGACCGGAGAATTTTTTATGCCCCGGGCAGGCCCCCAAATTTGGACGGTGGGCTGGGCTGCCGGATATAAATTTGATGAGCGGACTGGTTTGCAAGGTGTCGATGTGGGCTGTTTTTTGGTCTGGATCCACAATTAGCCATTGGAGAACCGTTTGTGGGTGCCCGTGGTGATGCTCTTAGCATTAAACCTGTGGGCAACCAACTGATAAACAATGTGAATGGATTTTCAACTCGACGAGAGCGTGCACTAGGCAAGGTTTGGCCTCTTCGCATCCTAGGTTCTTCATAATTCACAAACCTCTTTCACAAGGGGCCTGACATCACCGCTCTGTTTAATGAATTGAAACCGCAACACTACCTTCCTTTCAAAAGAAACAACACATCTCCTATTAGAGCATCTTCACCGACACACATTAGATATGTGTCCGACATCTCCAATTGTATCCTAGGGAATATCGCTCATACCGGCGTTTTCCAAACAAAATAAATAAATAATGAACACAAAAATCTATAAAATATTTGCAATTTCACTAAAATTTTGGATATATATTATAAATTTGAACGAAATTACAAATTCGGACACCACAACTAACCCTAGATACTCCTCCTCGTTGTTGTTGCTCTCGATGTCAGTGGTCGGCGCATCGTCGTGCTCCTCGCTGCTTATTTCTGATACGTCTCAAACGTATCTATAATTTCTGATGTTCCATGTTGTTTTCATGTCATTTGCTATATGTTTTCTATACACTTTACATCATTTTTATGGATTTCCTGGGACTAACCTATTAACAAGATGACACAGAGCCAGTTCCTGCTTTCTACTGTTTTTTGTTTCAGAAAAGTTGTTCTGGAAATATTCACGGAATCGGACGAAACAAAATCCCAGGGTCTTATATTTCTGTCACGTACACGAAGTCCGGAGGAGACACGGAGGGGGGGCCTGGGGCCACCACACCATAGGGTGGCGCCCCCTGGCCGCGCCACCAGGTGGTGTGGCCCCCTGGCCACCCACCGAAATCGCCCTTTCACCTATATAAGTTCCTTCTCGGCTTAACCCTAAATACCCGAGCCTCCATCCACGAAAAGTTCTATAGCCGCGGTCATCGTCAACTCTAGTTCGGGAGGGTTCTGAAGCTCTCCCCGGCACGCTGCCAGGAGGGGAATTCATCACCGAGGGCTCTACATCATCATGCCTGCCTCCGGAGTGATGTGTGAGTATCCTTAGACTACGGGTCTATAGTTGTAGCTAGATGGTTGTCTTCTCCTCTTTATGCCACTATGTTTAGATCTTGTGAGCTGCCTAACAAGATCAAGATCATCTATGTGTAATGCTACATGTTGTGTTTGATGGGTTCTGATGAATATTGAATGCTATGTCAAGTTGATTATCAATCTATCATGTTTGTCTTATTTATGATCTTGCATGCTCTCCGTTACTAATAGATGCTATGGCCAAGTTGATGCTTGTAACTCCAAGAGGGAGTATTTATACTCGATAGTGGGTTCATGCCTTATTTTCATCCTCGAGTGACAGAAACGTGACGGATGGGGGATGTGATGTTGCCATTAGGGAGAAAACAACAATGCTTTCATTGTTTACATTACACACTTTACTTAATGCAATAATCTGTTGCTTGTAACTTAATATCCGAAGTTTGATTGGATTGCACCCTGAGGGTGGATTATTAGCCATAGATGCAGTTGAATAACGGTCTATGAATTATGTTGTAATACACGCATGAATCTCATAGTAATCATCGTGTCTTGCATATGCACTACGGTGCAACCTCTATTTCTGTCAATTGCCCAGCTGTAATGTGTTTACCCAGCATGTTATCTACTCCCTCCGTCTCAAATTAATTGTCTCAAACTTGGACAAAAGTAGATGTATCTAACACTAAAATATGTCTAGATACATCCAGTTTTGTCAAACTTTGAGACAATTAATATGAGACGGAGGGAGTATCTTTTATGGAGAGACACCATTAGTGAACTGTGGATTCTGGTCCATTCTTTTACACTGATAATACAACCACTGCAAAACACTATTTTCTTTACTAAAATCACTGTTTTCTTTTCATTCACTGCAAACAAGTACTGTTTTCCACATCATACATCTAATCCTTTGTGTTAGCAAAACCGGTGAGATTTACAACCTCACTGTTTTGTAATGGCAAAGTAGCTTGGTTGTGTTGTGTGCAGATTCCACATTGCTGCTGATCCTGGTAGTGCGTCCTGCCAACATCAGCTGTCATTAACTTTCAGAAGTGATTTCTTTCTCCTACTGGTCCGATTAAACCTTGGTTTTTTACTGAGGGAAAACTTGCTGTTGTACTCTTCATACCTTGCTCTTGGGGTCTCCCAACGAGCGTGTGTTCTCACGTCATCAAGCCTATTTTCTAGCGTCATTGCCGGGGAGTTTCGAATTCATCATAAGCAATAAGTCTCCCGTCAAGGCTCCATCATTGTTTTCTGGCGCCCTTGCTGGGGAGGAATATTTTTTTAGTACATCTATGATGAGCATCACTTATTCTATAGCAAGCATCTTTAAAACTTTCTCCCCCTTGTTGCTTAAAATAACAAACCTCAACTTCAGGAATACTCATTTTAGCTAGATTAAAAATAGGATGGAAATAACAACTAGAATAAGAACTAATTTTTTTGTGCTTTTGATAAAGAGAAGCAAACAAGACAAAATAAAATAAACTAAGAAAAACAATAACAAAGTAAAGAGATTGGAAGTGACAGACTCACCTTGCAAAAATCCTCTTCCTTCCTGGCAATGGCGCCATAAATTAGCTTTATGCGTGTGTAACACACGTTCGTTGGGAGACCCCAAGAGGAAGGTATGAAGAGCACAGTAGCAAGTTTCCCTCAGAAAGAAACCAAGGTTGAATCGACCAGTAGGAGAAAGAAATCACTTCCAAAGGTTGATGCAGCTGAGGTGGCAGGGCGCACTACCGGTTCAGAAGCAACATGGAACCTACACAACGCAATCAAATCACTTTGCCCCAATGAAGTAGTGAGGTTGTCAATCTCACCGGTTTTGCAAAACAATATCACATCATGAATCAATTATTGATGTTTATGGGACAGATGCACATAGAACTCGGAATGGCAAAAATTCTCTCTTAATTGCGCATAAAGTTAGAAGATGGAGACTCAACATAAAAGTAAAAGAAAGGCCCTTCGCGGAGGGAAGCAGGGATCACTCATGTGCTAGAGCTTTTTATTTTATTAAACAGAGATATTAAAAGTTTGACACTCCCCCATCCATATTTCACAAACCATGGCTAACCGAATCTTCGGGTGCCTGCCAACAATCACATACCATGGAGGAGTGTCTATATTTTGGGAGATGTATGCTAATGTCAACGAATGGTAAACAAAAAATACAGTACGTCACAAGCCAACTGGATTCACAAGAGCGGCTCCCATGTGAAGGACACATCTGGATAGAAGGTCATCCCTCTTTCTCTTTTGTTTACACAATTATGCATTGACTGATAAATCGGGGGTACAAATAGTGAAGAGAATTTGTTTGCATTAATTTGGGGTTGGGAACCCCGCTGCCAGCTCTTCTATCATTTGGACAAGGGATGAAGCCACTAGTCCAGGGTGTGAAATCCAATCAACAAGTGAGATAAAGATTCTCCATTGACGTCCTCATGAGCAAAAACAGGAACATAAAGCAGGATTAGTTTTGAAAGTTTTAAAGGTAACACATGAGCAATTTACTTTGGAGTGGCAGTTAAATACCACATGTAGGTAGGTATGGTGGACACAATGGGAAAAACTTTGGCTTAAGGGAGTTGGATGCACGAGTAGAGCTCATACTCAGTACAGGTGGAGGCTAGCATAAGACTGGGAACGACAAATCAAGAGAGCATAAGAGCCATAATCATGCATAGCGACATAAACATCATTAATTAAAGCATAAGCAGTATCACAAGTTCAAAAACTAAGTGGTCATGGAGGCTATTCGTGACTGTTTCATAGTCATAAACATGGTTTTATCATGCACCAAGTCAACCAAATAAAACATTCGAAAGAGAATACCATAAATTTATGCTTTACTATGACAAGAACAACTCATGAATCTTTCAATGGAATATTAAACACTCTCATCTATTTGAGGCTATTAATTCTACTCAATATCCATAAGTCTTTAAAACTAAAATAACATTTAGCATGGCATGAAAAAGTTCTAGCCACAGTCTATACAAGCTTCTACTTGCACTATTATAAAATCTACTTCAAACAACATTTTCTTTTCCCAACAAGCACCATACAAGATATGTTTTAACAAAAATACTATTTACGATACAGCAAGCAAACATGAGAGTAATCACATAACACTACTAAAACTAACTCTGATAAGAGATGCATGCAAAAAAGGATCTAAATAAATGCAGCAGCCAGACAAAGATTAAGAATACAAAGTATTCTCATGAAAAAGCGGAGCGTGTCACTCTCCAATAAAAGAATGTTGGGGTCCAACAAAGCTTATGGCAAAAATAAAAACAAACTGAAAGCAAAAAAACTCTCCAAGTAAAGCACATAAGATGTGACCGAATAAAAATATAGTTTCACTAGAAGTGACCTGATAATTTGTCGATGAAAAAGGGGATGCCTTGGGCATCCCCAAGCTTAGACGCTTGAGTATTCTTGGAATTTGCTGGGATGTATCACCGGGGAATCCCCAAGCTTAGGCTCTTCACACTTCTTGATCACGTCATATCATCCTCTTCTCTTGACCCTTGAAAAATTTCCTTCACACCAAACTTCTCACAATCTTCATTAGCAACGTTAGTGCAATCGAAATAATAAATTCACATGGTTCAGTTTCAACACATGCCTAACACTCAAAAACACATTAGCTACTGTCACAACTTCTTTTAAAACTCTTTTTCTCAAAAGAACACCAAAAGCAAGAGATTAAGATGCAGATGCAATTATTGGCAGAAATCTGTCAAAACAGGACACCAGGCAAAGATGATTTTTTTCGAAAATCTTATGTTGCTCAAATCAAAAAGTTGTCAACTAAGAAACGTTGCGTATACAGCCCAGTATTACGCACAAAAAACCCCAGATCATTTTTAAATTTCTATGATTTTATACAGAATAAATAGTGTACAACAGAAATCTGTTTCCTGCGCAAAAATCCGAAATATAGCCTCAACTTTCCACTAGAGGCTTTACTTGGCTAAAAAAAAACACAAAAGAAAAGATACAACAGGGTTGCCAAGGAAATAGGCACCCAGGTGCAAAGAACACAAAAGAAAACAAAGAAAAACTGGTTGAAAACAGAGAAATAAAACGTGTTGTCTCCTGGTAGCGCTTTTCTTTAACGCCTTTCAGCTAGGCATAGAAAGCAACTCAAATATTTTCAAGTGAGGCATTCAAATCAAGATTTGGCAATTCTTTAATAATGCATTGTATTTTATCTAAGTGAGTTTCAGAGGCTCCTCTCTTAGTACTTTTAGGCTTACTATCTTCATCAAATAAATTCTCAGGAACAATCCAATCAAAATTCTTTTCTTGGACGTCGTGCAGTGCCACCAATTTAAAGGGGATTGGTATTTTTTCCCCGTTTCATTATTAGATTCAGTTTTTTCTAGAGCACCAACAATGTCTACACATGAGCCAAGCATATTGAAACGATCAAAGACTCTTCTAGCTTCTATAGCAACATCTCCAAATTCTTTAAGCATAGTTTCTAAGATGAAGTTTCTTTTCTCAACATCTTCAATGTTATTCAAGTTGAAGAACATATGTTGTATTATGGGATGGAGGTTAACAAACCTAGCTTCTAGCATGTGAACTAAAGAAGTTGCAGCAGTGTCGTAATTGGGAGCAAGTTCTACTACGGATTTTTCCTCAAAGTTATCATGCTTACTAACATGATCAGAGAATTCTTTGATAGTGTCCTTTCCAAGTATAGAACCACTTCCTACCGGAAAGTCTTTCAAGGTAAACTTAGGGAACAACATGATGAAAAATAATAACGTAGTGACAAAAATAACAACTAGAATAAGAACTATTTTTTCATTTTTTTGATAAAGAGAAGCAAAACAAGACAAAAAAAAATAAAAACAAGACAATAAACAAAATAATGAGGTCGAGAGTGAGAGACTCGCCTTGCCAGAAGACTTCTTCCTCCCCGGCAACGGCTCCAGAAATTTCCTTGATGCTACGTGTTGGGAACCCCAAGAGGAGGGTGTGATGAGTGTAGCGGTAGGAATTTAGCTCAGTTAACAACCAAGGTTATCAATCCAGTAGGAGGACAAGGATCTTTGGAAGGTTGATGCCACTTATGGTGGTGATGGCGCCCCACCGGTCTCAGCAACAACGCGGAACCTGCACACAACACAACCAAAATACTTTGTCCCAGCGGTATAGTGAGGTTGTCAATCTCATCGGTCTTGCTGAAAACAAAGATTAGACGTATAGTGTGGAAAATAGTGTATGCTTGCAGTAAGTAAAGAAAGCAGGGAATTGTAGTGGTCTGTTTAACAGTGTAAGAAAATGGATCGGGGTTCATAGGTTGCACCGTAGTGCACACTCATGACATGATGACTACTATGATATTTAGTGCAGGCATTACAACAATATACATAGACTGTAGTCCAACTGCATCTATGACTTATAATCCACCCTCAGGTTATCATCCGAACCCCCTTAGGTATTAGGTTGCAAGCAACAGAAAATTGCATTAGACAAATTGTGTAATGTAAGCAATGACTGTACACGCGGGGCACTCACTCTGATGTTTTGTCCACTGTGGCAACATCACACACCCCCCCCGTCAAGTTTCTGTCACTCGAGCACGGGCGAAAAGGAGGCATGAACCCACTATCGAGCATAAATACTCCCTCTTGGAGTCACTAGAAACTACTTGGCCAGAGCAACCACTAGCAACGGAAAGCATGCAAGATCACAAATAGCATATGCAATCAAGACTATAATCAACTTGGCATAAGTTCAATATTCATCGGATCCCAGCAAAGACAACACATAGAATTACATAAGAACAATCTCGATCATGTTAGGCACCTCACGATATCTAAACATGGAGGGATATGAGGAGGAGACAACCATCTAGCTACTGCTATGGACCCGTAGTACGAGGATGAACTACTCACGCATCACTCCGGAGGCAGGCATGGTGATGAAGAGGCCTCTAGTGATGATTTCCTCTCCGGCAGCGTGCCGGGAGACAGCTTTAGAACCCCCCTGATCTAGGGTTCACGACGACGGCGGCTTCGGAACTTTTCGGGGATATTTGATCAGGTCTCTAGGGTTTTCCATCCGGGGGGAATAAAAAGGCTAAATGGCAGAGGCGATGGAGCCCTGGGGGCCGCACACCATCCCCTGGCACGGCCAACGGGTGGGCGCCACCCCATGGTGTGGGCCCCCTGGTGCCCCTCTTCGACTCCTCTCTGGTCTTCTGGATGCTTCCGGGGAAAATAGGCACTTCGGGCTTTGTGGGGTCCAATTCCGAGAATATTACCAGAACAACTTTTCTGAAATAAAAAACAGCAGAAAACATGGAACTGGCACTTGGCATCTTGCTAATAGGTTAATCATGGAAAACGTGTAAAAATGCTATAAAGAAGGGATAAAACATGTAGCAATTGGCATAATATTATCATGGAGCATCAGAAATTATAGATACGTTGGAGACGTATCAACCACTAGTGAACTGTCGACCCGGTCCATTCTTTTACACTGATAATACAACCACTGCATACACTGTTTTCTTTACTATAATCACTATTTTCTTTTCATTCACTGCAAACAAGTACTGATTTCCACATTATACATCTAATTCTTTGTGTTAGCAAAACGGGTGAGATGGACAACCTCACTGTTTCGTTGGGGCAAAGTAGCTTGGTTGTGTCGTGTGCAGATTCCACATTGCTGCTGACCCAGGTAGTGCGCCCTGCCAACATCAGCTGTCATCAACATTCAGAAGTGATTTCTTTCTCCTACTGGTCTGATTAAACCTTGGTTTCTTACAGAGGGAAAACTTGTTGTTGTACTCTTTATACGTTCCTCTTGGGGTCTCCCAACGAGCGTGTGTTCTCACGTCATCACTTTCGTGTCAGCGTGGCCAACAGAGAATGGTGCTCGGTGACGAAGGAAGAAAAAAAACTAAGCTCGGATGAACATTAAGCATTTTTTTTGAATCAGGAAATCAATGTTATCTAACATATTTGGATAGAAATCTTAGTTGTTTTTTCAATTTCGCTTGATGTACTATAGCATTTATTATTTTCACACGTGATGGGTTCAGAGTTAGCGTCGTTGGTAAGTGGCACAGAATATCTCGTCAAATATGTATTTCATATTTTACAATTCAACATAAGATACGATTATTTTGTATAAATGCCCAAATTTAGAAGAAAAAAGTGCCACTCTTTTTGCTAGCCAATCACCTTATTATCCATTTTTTCTTTCATCCAATCCCAAAAATCCCTGCAAATACTCCCCCCCCCCCCCGCACAATACAGTAGCATGTAATAGATTTTTTAATCTAAATAAAGGTAAGATGATTTTTTTGTGGTATTTCTAGGGATTATCCCCTCTAAAACCGAAATAGTAAACAAAACATTAGGGCTTTTTGGGATCCGGAATATTTTCTCCCCAATGTTCCAAAATACACTCCAAATACACTAAGATCTTGTTTTTGGGGTATGTTTATCCCCAAAGGGATTAAGAATAGGAGGACATTTGGTGAAATTTTAGCTTACATCCAATCCTCACCAATCCCCATAAATACTCTTCCATCTAAATACACTACCATTGGATGCAATAAAACACTCTTGCTTGAAAGGTATGGTAAAGGTAAATTGTTTCTAGAGTTTTTAATTCAGACAAAAATGAAATAGTTGATGGGGAATAATTCAAAGCCGGAGTAGTAAGGACCTGTTTTGGTACTAGTGAATTTTTGGGAATTGGTGGTATTATTCTGGTCTAACCCCAAATCCCCCAATATGTCTTAAATCTTGTTTGGTTCTAGTGTATTTATTAGTTTTATCCTATTTTTCTCTAATTCAAATCCATTACTCCTACCTGGTGGATTGGGGATAAATGGGTATTTGATGGGGTTGGTAGAAGATGGAGGTAGTGGGTAGTAGATTTGGTAGGGGATAAACAAGGCCTAGAAATTAATCTAGATCACACCAAACCCTGCAGTAATTATCTCTACTAATTTATTAAAATACTCTAGTAAAGGACTAAACGAATTATTGATGATTTTCCAGGATCCGGGCAATCCCCGTCCAATGCCCTGAGATACACTTCAATAAACAAATGCATGTAACTTAAGCTAGAACGATCTATGAACCTCGTATCCATTCAGCCGCGTGGCTGCGCCGGTCACGGTGTCGCCTAGGGCCAGCCGCCCGTGTCCTGCTTCCGGCTGCTAGAAGGAGAAGTGTGTAGCACCCCCGCACTGTCGACTGGGTGATCTCCCCAGTATCGCTGCCATTCACTAGTCGCCTTCCTATCCCATTCCTCATTCATTTCGATCAAGAGTTCCGCCGCCACCGACATGCTCTCTCGCTCGGCCTACAACTCTTGCTAGGCAACGTGCGGATAGGCAAAGCCACAAAGGGACTAGGCAAGGTGCAGTAATTTTGTCTCAAGGATACAGCGACTCCGCGGTTAGCCCAAGAGGCCAAGAGACGAAAGACTAAATGGATCAACAGCCAGCGGCTCGAAGGTGGAACAAGTACTATATCTACGGGCCTCTTTGATTTATAGGATATGAAAAGTATAGGAATAGGAAAAACATAGGATTGCAATGTCATGACCACTCAATCCTATAGGAGTTCGTACGCACTAAAATTTGTTTGATTCCATCAAAATAATTGTAAAAAACGGTTGGAGTGGATGCTATATTTCCTATAGGAAGTAGTATAAAATCCTACACAATTTCTTTGAATCAAAGGAGCCTTACAAGTTCTCAAAAAAACGCTATCTAAAAAAACATCCTACCCACAACTTACATAAGAAATTTTTGTCGCGAGCCAAGGTAGGGAGAGCGTATGACCTAGCCCTACTAAGAGCTTTGTCACTGACTACCGTCGTACATCTTGATGGACAACTCGTCCTTCCAAGTGTATCCGAAGGTGAAAAGCTAGATTGCTTCAGCTGCTGCATATGGGTGAACTGCGACCACCCGTTTGTTAGCTTTGCTCAAGGATCGAACATACGCTCTCACCACAAAACACCCTCGTCGGAACTTCTATGATGAATGGAACCGTAGTGACGTGGATTTCCTTTGTCCTTCACGCTAACGGTAACCGCAAACGTCAGGATCAGAATACGCACACGGAGATAGGAACACAAAGATCATCATAGGTAGGTGTCACGCCTCATAATATTTTGTATTGATTTTGTTTTTTGTACTTAAAACTCAACGCCTGGACTTTTTATATAAGTGCAGGAACGACCCAAACCTAACAAATACACATACAAGCAAACTCATCTACACTAGGAAACCATACCAACCTAAGAGCATCTCCACCGGCATCCCGAAATAGCCCCCTAGTGGCCTATTGGGGTTCAGATAAAAAATTCACCTACAACGACACCCCCAAAGGGCCGAACCCATCAAATTTGGCCTGGCACTCCAGGAGACCCGCCAAACTTGGGGCCTGCCTGGGGCGTTGGACATTTTGACAGCCTACTCGACATGGCAATGTAGTCAGTGTTGCGTCTTCCCCACACATCGCATTTACGACGGCGCCTTTCGATCTATTGCGGCCAAGGATAAAAAGGCCCCACTCCCCCTTGTCGTACACAACCTCATCTCGCCATCTCCCCCTCCCCCTCGCCGTGTAACTCCTCTCGCCATCGCCCTCTCCCTCTTCGCATGGAAAAAAAGGGAGGCCAGCGGCTCCTCCGGCTCAGGGCTCACCAGCGGGTGCACCATAGATGGCGCCCGGGAGCAGTACCGATACGGTCTCCTCGCCCCTCCGGACTGCCGCATCGCGAAGAGGTGGCACGTGTACGCCGGCGGTCTAGTCGTGCCTCCGGACTCTGCAAGTATATTAGAAAGCTCTCTAATATTCGATTTCTTTTTGTTGCTTCCTAATAAATGGTATTTGTTTTATTCCCGACAACATGATATGACTTTTTACAAAATTCTAGAAAACATAGGACGCTCGAGTTGCCCCTCGCATATCTCGCTCGATCTGAAGAAGTGGTTCAATAGCTTTGGGTCTGCTGATTGTAATCGCACACCCATTGGGAGACCCCAAGAAAAAGGTAGATGTAGTCCAGCAGTAAATTTCCCCCAGATAGGAACCTGGGTGATCAATCTAGTAGCACTTTGAAGTCTCTCAGTAGGTTGCTTGTCGTCTGGCGCTTCAACAAGCGTGGATATGTACACAAGCACAAACTCTTCTTTGCTCCCAACTTTCAGAGAAGGTTGTCAATCTTCCCGTCTTAGTGAAAACTAGAGAATTAAAGATTAAATCAAATTGGAACTGCGATAAAATGATGATGAAAAGTAAGTGAACAAGATTGTAATCAATGAGAAAATATTACCGGGAGCCATAGTTTCACTAGTGGTGTCTGTCCTAAGAATAACAAACATGCTGGTTAAACAAATTACAGCCGGGTAATTAACAAATCATGGACGTACAACAATACTATTATGACGAGATATAGTTAATGGGTTCTAACATTGTAGGCATTACATCAAGATAAATATACCGCCATCTGATAGCATCTATTACTAAAAGTCGACCTTGAGACAACAATCTAGCAAATCTCACTAGTATTAAGTTGCAGAACGAAGAGATTGCTTTGTGTGCAACAACAAATGCATTAAGAACAATACATAATGTAAGCAATAATTCACATTCATAGACAAGAACACCATTTTTTTCCCTAGTGGCAACATCACAACCCCCTCCCGCACGTTACTATCACTCGAGCGCAGGTCATAAACCGACTATCTAGCATATAAACCCTCTCTTGGAGGTGCATACAATAACTTGGCCAAGTAAATCATACAGGAGATAAGTGCAAGACAAGAGTAAAACTCTCTAAAGATATAAGTGAAGAAATTTAATATGACATGAACGAAATAATAATAATCTCACGGTTCATCGGATCCGAGCAAACACAATATGTAGCAATTACATAACGGTGATCCTGATCATGTAGGGAAGCTCACAAGATCTAAACATGGGGGGGGGTACAAAGTGGAGAGAACACCATCTAGCTACTGCTACGGACCCTTAGTCCAGGGACGAATTACTCACGCATATGTCCGGAGGCAATCATGGCGATGTAGATGCCTCCGGTGGAGATCCCCCTCATCGGCAGGGTGCCCGAGCAGGACTCCAGAATCTCTAGATTGGACTTTCTCGGTGATCACGCCTCTATATCTGTTTCATGGATAATTTCTCTGTCCCCGATATTTTTAGGGTTAAAGTGAATTTATAGGCAAAGAGGCGACGGGAAGCGATGTCCGGGGCCATGGGAAGACCCCTAGGAGCAGCCTAGGGGGCGCGCCTGCCACCCCTATGGTGGCCCCAGAGTTCCCCTCCTGCTCTCCTTTGGACTCCGCCTTCGTTCTAGGAAAAACAAATCTCCGTGGATGTTCAGGACATTTGACGAATATTTTCTTCAGAACCTTTTTAAAACATAAAAATAGCAGAAAACAAGAACCGAATCTGGGCATCTTGTTAATAGGTTAGTCCATGAAAACATGTGGAAAACGAAGGAAAACATGGAAGAACATATAGAAAATAAGCATGAAGCATCAAAAATTATAAATACTTTTAGGACGTAGCAGCATCCCCAAGCTTAGCTCCTGTTCGCCCTCGAGTTGGTAATAGATAACAAAGATAATTTTTGAGCTGACAAGAAGCCAACACAAACTTGATCAATCATTATGTAAAAGCATTGTAAGCTGAGATCAAAGCACTTCAACAAAGGCATGATAAATGTTATTTGAACAGTGAAAACTTCGCAACTATGTTGCACATGAAAAGTAGGACAAATAAATGACAATGAGCAATAATGAATTGAAAGTGATACATTTGTTCGATCATAATGAAAAACATGATAAAGTGGTTTCCCGCTTGTCCTTCATGGAATAGCAAAACATAAATGTTAGGACACCTTCAAAGTTCAAGTTGTGACTAGATAAAAATAACTTTAGACAAGCAATACCATAATTATATTCCAATCAATCATAAATTTTGGCACTATGCACATTATACTCAGAATGACAACTATGCTCTCCTAATTGGTGCATAAAGTAAGAAAGTGGAGACTCGTCCTATATCTAAAAGAAAGGCCCTTCGTAGAGGGAAGCGGAGATTACTCATGTGTTAGAGCTTTTTATTTTATAAAATAGAGGATATTGACAATATAATTTTGAGATGTCAACGAATCCTAATAAATGTTTTATGATATTTTTATGTCAAATGGCTTCTAAGAGCGGCTCGCATAGAGGAACGATAACATTCCTCTTCTCCATTCTTTACACAAGCTATATTTGAACTGATTTCTTAGAAACAAAGTGTGAGGAGACTAGTTGTTATTGTTGTATTTTGTGGGTTGGGCACCCGTTTGCCAGCTATTTTTGTAGTATTAGGGACAAGCACATTGTGCATCCAAGTCAAGAGGTGAAGACATCCAACATAAAGAAATAATAAAACATTTAATACTTCCTCATGAGCTAAAAATAGGAACACAAAACAAGGTTTAATAATTTTGAAGGTTTTAAAGATAGCACATGAGCAATTTACTTGGAATGGATACAAAAAAACATGCATATGTAGGTATGGTGGACACATTGGAATAACTTTGGTTTAAGGGAGTTTGATGCACGATTAGAGCTCATACTCAGTACAAGTGAAGGCTAGCAAGAGACCGGGGACGACAAAAAAATATTGATCAAAGCATAAAGTGATATTATGAGTCTAAAAATAAATGATCATAATTGATAAATGTGACTTTGTTTATATTCATAACATGGTGTGAGTATGCGCCAAGTCAATCCAAATATATCATCAAAGGAGAATACCACAATAACATGCTTCATTATGATCTAGAACAACATATGATTTAATTTCAATATCACATTAAGCTCTCTCGGTTATTTAAGACTAGTCATGATGCATCATAAATTACTAAGCACTCAATTAAAATAACATCTAACATGACATGTCAAAGCCTAGGCACATTCTAAACAAGCTTCTGTTGCACCACTATAGGCATGTGATACGTCCATTTTGCATCACTATTTTATATCATAATTTTCTGTTATTCATCGATATATTTCATGTTATGATGCATCCCTTAAGTTATTTTATCTTATTTTGCATGTTACATAATTTTTGGAGAATAAACACCGGGACCAGAAATCTGATGGAAAAAGCACTGTCGAGATACCATCTTTCAGAAGATCAGAAGAAGAAGGGGGACACCCGGGGTGTCTTAGAAGTTCAGAGGAGGAGTTCAGCCAGAAGGGGATCCAGAGGGGAGCCACCAGGGGCCCACACCATGAGGTGGCGCGCCCCTGGCCGCGCCACCAGGTGGTGTGGCCACCCTGGCCCACCCCTTGGCCCCCAGGGAACCCTAAGCCTCAGACCATCATCGAAGAATTATTCTGCCGCTGCCTCGGGGCGGAAAACACCCGAGAGAGAAAAGCTCTCTGGCAGGGAGAAATCTGCCGGGGAAATTCCTCTCCGTAGAGGGGAAATCACCGCCATCGTCACCGTCATCACTCCGGGCATCATCAAGATCGTCATCATCATAATCACCACTAGCACCATCACCCTCATCATCCGCCGTCATCCTGCTGTAACAATTAGGGGCCTGTATCGTTGTTTTACATTAGATCTCTCTCCCGGTGTGGATTACTTGTTAGTAGTTGATGCTTGCGAGATTTATCGGTGTTTGCACTTTATGACTAGATTGTTATCATCCATTATATCACCTCTGATCATGATCCATATGATGTCTTGTGAGTAGTTTTTGTTGTTCTTGAGGACATGGGAGAAGTCAAGTTGTTAGTAGTGAAGTAATGTTGAGTAATATTTAATGTTTGATATTTAAGTTGTGGTGTTATTCTTCTAATGGTGTATTGTGAACATCGACTACATGATACTTCACCATTTACGGGCCTAGGGGCATTCATCGTGTATTTGGCTACTAATTGTGGGGTTGTCAGAGTGACAGAAACCTAAACCCTCCTTAGGAAACCATTACACGAGGGAACGTAGGATCCCGGAGTTTAAAGCTGTGGTTAGATTTATTTCTTAATTACTTTCTTGTAGTTGCGGATTCTTGCAAGGGGTATAATCACAAGTATGTATTAGTCTTGGATGGGACGGTACATTAGCATAGGTTCACCCACACAACACTTATCAAAACACCTAAGATTATTCAGCGGCATGGAACAAAAGCACTTGACAAAACCTCCCGTGTGTCCTCGAGAACGTTTGTTAATCATAAGTAAACCCACCGTCTTGTCCTTTGCTGAAGAAAGGATTGGGCCAATTTGCTGCAATTATTATTACTGCATTTTATTTACTCGCACTTTATTTATACGCAATATCAAAAAAAACCTACAAATCTATCTTTTAGTATTTAAAGTTATTCCTTCATCGAAACTGCTTGTCAACACCTTTTGCTCCTCATTGGGTTCGGCAATCTTATTTATCGAAAGTACTACGATACACCCACTATACTTGTGGGTCATCAAGACTATTTTCTGGCTCCGTTGCCGGGGAGTGAAGCGCTATTGGGAAGTGGAATTGATAAAGGAAGCTTCTGTTGTAAGTGCTGTTTTTATTACTGTGTACTGCTTTATTACACTATGTTTGGATGTCCTTTTGAGTCCTTATTTGCGGGCACTGCTGCCACTGCTAGGGTAGTAAGTGACCCACCGCCTGATGATTTGGATCCTTACAAAATACCTATAAAGATTGTTAAACATGTTAGGAATAACTGCTATTCAGGTGATGGAACTGTCCATCCTGGTGATCATTTGCTCTTTTTACATGAATTATGCGAGTTGTTCAAGTGTGCAGGTATTACAATGGTCTAAGTGAAGAGGAAATTATTCTCTATATCATTGACAGGCCGAGCCGCTGAATGGTTCAAACTGCTGAAAAATAGCCAGACTATTGGATGGGAGGAAATTGTGCCTCTCTTCTATTCTAAATTCTATCCTCCGAGTGAAATTCATAGAGATCGGAATTATATATATAATTTTTGGCCTCATGACGGAGATAGTATTTCCCAAGCATGGGGGAGACTGAAGTTACTAATGCTCAAATGCCCCATTCATGAGCTCCCCAGTAATATTGTTATTAATAATTTCTGTGCAAGGCTTCCTCTTCATGATAAGGATTTATGGGATGCTTCTTGTTCTGGATCATTTACACATATGAAGGATGAAGCTAAATGGGATCTTCTTGACCGTATTCAAGAAAACACTTAAGGATGGGAGAAGGACAAAGGTAGAAAGTCAGGTATAAATTATGATTATGAATGCATTAAAACTTTTATGTCATCTGATGATTTTCATAACGTTAGTATTGTTTATGATCTTTATTCTCAAGTTGCTGCAAACTTATATAAGGCCTTTGCTTCTTATATTGATATTCCTAAAGAGGAATGGGATAAGTACCATGCACCTTATAAAGATACTGTTAATTGTGTTCCTGCTAGAGATATAGAAGTTCATAATGTTGATTATATTGTGCGTGAACCTTATATTGAGAAAATGCCTTTCCCTGCTAAGGTAAAAGAACATTCTATGTTAGCTAGTGTGGTTAATAAAAGTGCAAGGAAACCTGTAGAACCCGAGGAACAAATAAGTGTAGAACCTACATTAGCAATACTAAAGGACCTTGTTTCTAAAAATATAGAAGAGAGACACATTATATTTTGTGAAGATGCTTCTAATATTGTCTCTCATCCTAGTAAATCTAGGAAACCTAGTGTTCTTGTGCTATCTGTTAGGATAGGTGATCATTGCTATTATGGTTTGTGTGATATTGGTGCTAGTTCTAGTGCTATTCCTTATGAGCTTTATAGAGAAATCATGCATGAAATTGGTTCTTGTGAACTTGAAGACATTGATGTGATTATTCAACTTACTAATCGAGAAACTATTTATCCGATTGGTATTGTTAGAGATGTGGAGGTCTTATGTGGTAAAACTAAATATCATGCTGATTTTATAGTACTAGGCACTTCTGCTAGTGATACTTGTCCTATTATATTTGGTAGACCTTTCTTAAACACTTGTGGTGCGGTTATAGATTGTAAAAAGAAGAAAATCCTTACAAAGTTTGATGGAGAATCTTATGAATTTAATTTTTCCAAATTTGCTAAAGCACCTTATGAAGCTGAATTACCTAATGGGAATTATAGAGTTGAACAATTGGCTGCTATTGCTCTTGCTCCTAACAATCCTTTGCAGCAATACATGGAAGACCACGAAAGTGATGTCTTTATGGAAGAAATGAATGAAATTGACGAGATTTTCCTACATCATCCAGCGATGTTGAAACATAATTTACCGGTGGAAGACTTGGGTACCACATTACCACCCAAGGAGGATCTTGTTTTTGATTTAAATCCTTTGCCTGACAATCTTAAATATGCTCATATTGATGATAAGAAATTATATCATGTTATTATTAGTTCTAAACTTTCTGGTAAAGAAGAGGAGAGATTATTGGGAATATTGAAGAAACACAGAGGTGCTATTGGTTATACTCTTGATGATTTGAAGGAGATTTCTCCTTCTATATGTCAGCATGCTATTAATATTGAACTTGATGCAATGCCAGTTGTTGAGCATCAACGCCGTTTAAATCCTAAGATGAAGGATGTGGTAAGAAATGAGGTATTGAAACTCCTTGACGCTGGTATTATTTACCCTATTGCTGATAGTAGATGGGTTAGTCATGTGCATTGTGTCCGTAAGAAAGGAGGGATGACTATTGTGCCAAATGAAAATAATGAACTTATTCCTCAGAGAGTAGTGGTCGGTTATAGGATGTGTATTGATTTTAGGAAAGTTAATAAGGTTACTAAGAAAGATCATTATCCTTTTCCTTTTATTGATCAAATGTTAGAAAGGTTGTCTAAGAAAACTCACTTTTTCTTTCTTGATGGTTATTCTGGGTTCTCTCAAATTGCTGTTAGAAAGCCTGATCAAGAGAAAACAACTTCCACTTGTCCTTTTGGAACTTATGCTTATAGACGTATGCCTTTTGGTTTATGTAATGCTCCTGCTACTTTTCAAATATACATGTCTGCTATGTTTCATGGTTTTTGTGAAGAAATTGTGGAAGTCTTCATGGACGATTTCTCCGTCTATGGAACTTCTTTTGATAATTGTTTGCAGAATCTTGATAAAGTTTTGCAGAGATGTGAGAAGACTAATATTGTTCTTAATTGAGAGAAATGCCACTTTATGGTAAATGAAGGAATTGTTCTTGGACATAAAATTTCTGAAAGAGGTATTGAAGTTGATAGAGCTAAAGTTGAAGCTATTGAGAAAATGCCCTGTCCTAGGGATTTCAAAGGTATTCGTAGTATTCTTGGTCAGGCTGGTTTCTATAGAAGGTTTATTAATTATTTCTCTAAAATATCAAAGCCTCTTACTAATCTTGTTCAATAGGATGTACCTTTTGTTTTTGATGAAGATTGTAAAGAAGCTTTTGAAATTTTAAAGAAGGCTTTAATATCTGCCCCTATTGTTCAACCACCTGATTGGAATTTACCATTTGAAATTATGTGTGATGCTAGTGATTATGCTGTAGGTGCTGTTCTTGGACAACAGATAGATAAGAAGTTAAATGTTATTCATTATGCTAGTAAAACTCTTGATGCTGCTCAAAAGAATTATGCTACCACAGAGTTCGTAGCTGTTGTTTTTTGCTTGTGATAAATTTAGGCAGTATATTGTTGATTTTAAAGTTACTATTCATACCGATCATCCTGCTATTAAGTACCTTATTGAAAAAAAGATGCTAAGCCTAGGCTTATTATATGGGTGCTTCTCTTACAAGAGTTTGATTTACATATCGTGGATAGGAAGGGTGCTAAAAATCCTGTTGCTGATAATTTGTCTAGATTAGAAAATATCTCTGATGATCCTATTCCTGCTAATGATAGTTTTCCTAATGAACAGTTGGCTGCAATAAAAGTGATCTCTCAAGAGAGTCCATGGTATGCTGATTATGCTAACTTTATTATTTCCAAGTATTTGCCTCCTACCTTTACACCTCAGCAAACAAGAAAATTCTTCTACGGTTTGAGACATTATTTTTGGGGTGACCCACACTTATATAAAGAAGGTGTTGATGGTATTATGCGAAGATGTGTTCCCGAAAATAAAAAATGAGAGATATAGAGAAAATGTCATAGTAGTGCTTATGGAGGACATCACGCTGGAGATAGAACTTCACATAAGGTTCTACCATCAGGTTATTGGCCTTCTCTCTTTAAAGATGCTAGAAATTTTATTTTATCTTGTGATCAATGTCAAAGGGTTAGAAATATTTCTAGACGTAATGAAATGCCTATGAATTATTCTCTTGTTATTGAACCGTTTGATTGTTGGGGTTTTGACTTTATGGGTCCTTTCCCTCCTTCACAAGGCTACACTCATATTCTTCTTCTTGTTATTATGTTACTAAATGGGTAGAAGCTATACCTACTAAAAGTGCTGATTGTGAAACCTCATTAAAAATGCTTAAGTACATTATTTTCCCTAGATTTTGTGTGCCTAGAGATCTTATGACTGATGGGGGTTCTCATTTTATTCATGGTGGTTTTAGAAATACTCTTGCTAAATATGATGTTAATCATAGAATTGCCTCACCCTATGATCCTCAAACTAGTGGGCAAGTAGAATTATCAAATAGAGAAATCAAATCTATCTTGCAAAAGACTGTTAACAAATCTAGAAAAAATTGGGCTAAGAAATTAAATGATGCTCTGTGGGCTTATAGAACTGCTTATAAAAATCCCATGGGCATGTCTCTTTATAAATTGGTTTATGGAAAAGCTTGTCACTGGCCCCTAGAATTAGAACACAAAGATTATTGGGCAGTGCAAGACCTAAATAGATATTTTAAACTTGCTGGTGAGAAAAGGTTGCTTTATTTAAGTTCTTTAGATGAATGGAGGAGTGAAGCATATGAAAATGCTAAGCTCTTTAAAGAGAAAGTTAAAAGGTGGCACGATAAGAGAATTATTAAAAAATAATTTCATGTTGGTGACAAAAGTGCTATTGTATAGGTCTCGTCTCAGATTTTTTGTAGGAAAATTACTCTCGATATGGAAAGGACCTTTTGGTATCGAAGTGGTATATCGTTCGAGGGCAATTAAAATTGTTTCCCTTGAAGACAACACTTCACAAGTGGTGAATGGCCAAAGACTCAAGCATTATATTTCTGGAGTTACTTATAATGAAAATGTTGATTGTATTCGAGCCATGACCCCGGAGGAATTTATTAGGAAGCATATTTCAGAAACTGCAGAGTCAGTTTTCGAATAGGTATCAGTTTTGGTAAGAAAACGTTTGCGAAACATCTTCCAACTTTTATTTTTATTGTTTTTGGAAAATATGAAAATTATGAGCCGGAAACGAGGCGGAGACGGACCCCGGAGGCTCCACACCATGGGGTGGCGCGGGCCCACCCCTGGTCGCGCCAGCCTATGGTGTGGGTGCCCCGGAGCCCCTCTCCGACTCGTTCTCGACCTGGACTTTCCTTCATTATGAAACTTTTTGCTATATAATCCCCTGGACCCCCGAGGTCCGTATATGTTTTTCTCTTCGTATTTCTGTTTCGAGCTGTTTCTGCGAGGATCTGTTTTCGGTTTTAGAAGCATCATGGTCTCTGCCAGCGACAACAAGGGGAAGGGACCAAAGGAAGACGATATCAAAGACCTGGAGCCAGAGGAGGAGATCGAGAGTGGAGCTGAAGGAGATGTAGAAGAAAACCCACGAGTGCATCCACGCGCCACCATCGCAAGCATTAGAGTGGTGGCTAATACCTTGAAGCTCAAGAGAGGCGCGCGGATGAGCACCGGAGGGAAGGTACCATGTCATTCCTTAGCTTCGAGGACACCTCCTGCGGGCGTCAAGAACTACTTCCACACATTAATTCATGATTATCAGTACAAAAAGGTGCCCCATAGGGATTTTCCCTCTATGTGGGATAGCAATCGTTCTAACCGTGAAGATGAAGGAATCTCTCAACCTAAGGAAGAGTTGGGGAAAAATCTTGGTGGCTGGGATTCACAGTCTGACAGGCATGCAAACTGTATTGATCGCAATACGAAGGTCATGCGTATGCTTATGTTCGCAATTGAAGATCTGAAGAAATCAATTGATAAGCTCATCGATAAGGATTCACCACCACCACCGAAGAATTGATTTGTCATTGGTATTGGCATCCCCCTGGCTTGTTCCAAGCTTGGGGGGAGTGCCGCGGTATCACATCACTATCTTTCATCTTCTTACTTTTTCAGTAGAGTCATATCATGAGTAGAGAAGTTATCATATATGATGGTTTGAAATATGGAAGTGTCTCTCCTTAGTTGGTTATCATTGTATCCATTGGTGTGAGTTGCCTCCCTTTCACTCACACTCGAGTGAGAGAAACGTAATAGGTGGGTGATGTGTTGTTGCCGTTAGGGAGAAAACAACAATGCTTTGTCTAAGGATAATTTTATTGTTTACATTACAAACTTTTCTTAATATAATTATCTGTTGCTTTAAACTTTATACCCAACGTTTGATCAGATGACACTTCGAGGGTGGATTATTAGTCATAGATGCAGTTGAATAACATTCTATGTATCTTGTTGCAATGCCCTCATGAATCACATAATAATCATCATGTCATGCATATGCACTATGGTGCAACCTCTATATTTGTCAATTGCCCAGCTATAATTTGTTTTCCCATCATGTTATCTATCTTTTTTGGAGAGACACCTCTATTGAATTTTGGACCCTGGTCCATTTCTTTACACTGATAATACAACCACTTCAACCGTTGTTTTCCTACTTCAATTCCTGTTTTCTTCACTGCCATCATTGTTCTCTTTTCATTACTTCAAACAAGTACTACTTTCCACACTATACGTCTAATCCTTTTTTTCAGCAAAACCGGTGAGATTGACAACCTCACTGCTTCGTTGGGGAAAAGTAATTTGATTGTGTTGTGTAGATTCCACGTTGCTGCGGAACCGGTAGTGCGCCCTGCCAACATCAGCTGACAACAACCTTTTGAAGTGATTTCTTTCTCCTACAGGTCGATTCAACCTTGGTTTCTTTTTTAGGGAAACTTGCTATTGTTCTCTTCATACCTTCCTCTTGGGGTGTTACACGCCATAAAGCTCTTTTGTGGCACCGTTGCCGGGAAGGAACAAGATTTCTGCAAGGGGAGTCTCTCACCTCCAATCTCTTTAATTTGTTATTTTTTTGCTTGTTACTTGCTTTCTCATGCCTACTATCAATGGTTGATTTCTTTGAAACTAGATCTTATTGGCAAGGTGGGTTCACGGAAGAACAAAAAAATATTATAAGGAACACCGCTTGTCACAAAAAGGGAAACACCTACAGGAACAATTTAATAAATTGTATATAATTGCTAGAAAGTTGTGCTCTACTTATAATGTTACTTATTTCTTTGATAAATCTTGTTGCTGTAGGAGGTATAAACACCTCCATTTTCAATGTGAGTATAATGAAAATGTTACCATATCTTCTTATGTTAAGGGAAATTATGACTTTTGTGATGTGGAAGAAATTGAGGAATTTATTGCTTGGAAGGGTGCATTCGAAATTGCCTATTTGCTTGAAAGTATTGATGATGCTCCTTATAAATACGAGATTTATGCTATACTTGAATATTGCTTTGATAATTAGAAGGATTGTAATTGCTACATAATTAAATATCTTAATAGATGCTCTCCCCCAAAGGAGGATACTAATGCCTTGCAGGAACATATGGAAGAATAAATTGCTGAAATTGGAAGCCCATTGGATGAAAAAGAGGAGGAGAGTGATGATAAAGAGGAGGAAGAATGGAGTAGCTACCCATGTCTACTACCCAATGAGAGTAACTCTTTAACTTATACCTTATTTGATTTCCCTCCATGCTTACCAAAGTAGGATGAGTGTAATATTGATAATTCTGATGATCCTATTGATTCTTTTGAAATATCCCTTTTTGATGAATTTGATACTTTCTATACTTGTGACCTTGATAATACTATGAATGAAACTTGTGAGAATGATATTGCTACTTTTATTTATGATAATCCATGATACTTTGACAAATCCTATGATAATCCTCTATTTATTTAAACTATTGATATGCATGATAATGAGGAAGTGATGGTGCCAAAGTTGGCGGGAGGCTGCTTGCTTCTTGAGGACTTCGAAGTCCCCGGCAACGGCACCAGAAAACTTTGTTGATGGCCTTAATGCCCTCGTTGGTAAACCCCAAGAAAAAGGTTGTGAAGAGTGTAGTAGCAAGTTTTCCCTCAGAAAAGAAACCAAGGTTGAATCGACTAGTAGGAGGACAAGCAATTACTGAAGGTTGATGCAGCTGAGGTGGTAGGGTGCACTACCGGTTCAGCAACAACGTGGAACCTACACAAAACAATCAAATCACTGTGTCCCAACGAAGCAGTGAGGTTGTCAATCTCACCGGTTTTGCTGAACACAAAGAGGTTAAACGTATGGTGTGGAAAACAGTAGGGAAACAGTAGTAACAGTATGAGAGTAGTATGAAAGCAGTATGTGTTTTATCAGTATGAGGAAAATGGACCGGGGTCCACAATTCACTAGTTGTGTCTCTCCGTGAAAGATAAATAACATGTGTGGTGAACAAATTACAACCGGGCAATTGATAGAAATGAAGGCTACACCGTAGTGCATATGCAATACATAAATATTACTATGTGACTCATGCGGGCATTACAACAAAATACATAGACCGTCATCCAACTGCATCTATGTCTAATAGTCCACCCCGAATATCATCCGAACAAATATCGGGTATTAAGTTGCAAGCAACAGATTATCGCCGTAATAAAAGTGTGTAATGTAAACAATGTAAACTAGGCAAACACCGTTGTTTTCTCCCTAATGGCAACAACACATACTCCATCCGTCACGTTTCTGTCACTCGAGCACAGGTGAAAAGGAGGCAGGAACCTACTATCGAGCATAAATACTCCCTCTTGGAGTTACTGGCATCTACTTGGCCAGAGCATCTATTAATAACAGAGAGCATGCAAGATCATAAATAACATAAGAATGAAGATAACATGATTGATTGATAATCAGAAGACATAACATTCAACATTCATCAAATTCCAACAAACACAACATGTAGCATTACATAAAGATTATTTTGATCATGATAGGCAGCTCACAAGATCTAAACATGAGGTACAAAGTGGAGAGAACAACCATCTAGCTACTTCTATGGACCCGTAGTCGAGGGTTGAACTACTCACGCATCACTTTGGAGGAGGGCATGGTGGTGTAGACCCCTCCGGTGATGATTTCCCCCTACGGCAGGGTGACGGGGAGAGCTCCAGAACCCTCCCGATCTCGGGATGACGATGACGGAGGCCTCAGGTGTTTTTCGGGACGAAGGGGAATATATTTAGGGTTCACGTCTCGGGGGGATTAAATGGGCGAAAGGGAAAAGGCGGTGGAGGCCTGGGGGCCCCACACCACCCCTCGACGCGGCCAAGGGGGGGCGCACAACCGTATGGTGTGGTCCCCCTTTGGCCCCCCTCTAGGTCTCTTCGGGACTCCGTGGAACCTTCGGGAATTCTAAGAGTTCCGGACTTCGAATTTTCCAATTCCGAGAACATTTCCAGAACAACTTTTCTCAAACTAAAAACAACATAAAACAGGGAACTGGCTTTGTGGCATCTTGTCAATAAGTTTGTCCGGAAAATCGATAAAAAAACATAAAATGTATAGCAAACATGTGGGAAACAATAAGAAAACAACATGGATCATCAGAAATTAAGGATACGTTTATGATGTATCAACATCCCCAAGCTTAGTTCCTACTCGTCCTCGAGTAGGTAAACGATAAAAAACACATAATTTCTGAGGTGACATGCTACCAACATAAAATTGATCATCAATAATGTAAAAGCATAAGTAAGCTGATATCATAGAACTTAAACATAAGCATGATAAATAGAACTTTAATAATAAAGCAAGCAATCACCTTGCATCATGAGAAGTAACTCAAATAAAAGATCACGAATAACAATGCAACGAAAGATATACGTTTGTTTCAAGTATAAAGAGAACATGTCAAAGTGATATTTCGCTAGTCCTTAAGAGTGGGGCAAAACATAAATGCCAGGAAACCTTCAAAGTTCATGAGGAAGACTAGAACAAATAATTAGAGAACAAGCAATAACACATCATGAATCAATTAATAATGTTTCCGGGACAAATGCACATAAAACTCAGAATGGCAAAAATGCTCTCTCAACCTGCATAAAGTTAGAAGATGGAGACTCAACATAAAAGTAAAAGAAAGGCCCTTCGTAGAGGGAAGCATGGATGACTCATGTGCTAGAGCTTTTATTTTATTAAACAGAGGTATAAAAACTTGACACTCCTCCCAACCATCTTTCACAAACCATGGCTAACCGAATCCTCGGGTGCCTGCCAACAATCACATACAGTGGAGGATTGTCTATATTTTAAGAGAGGTGTATGCTTATGTCAACGAATGGTAAACAGAAAATACAGTACGTCACAAGCCAACTAGACTCACAAGAGCGGCTACCATAGAAGTACGCATCTGGGTAGAAGGTCATCCCTCTTTCTCTTTTGTTTACACAATTTTGCTTTGACTGATAAATCAGTGGCAAAAATAGTGAAGAGAATTTGTGCTATTAATTTGGGGCTGGACATCCTGCTGCCATCTCTTCTATCATTGGATAAGCGGATGAAGCCACTTGTCCAGGGTGTGAAAGTCCTATCAACAAGTGAGATAAAGATTCTCTATTTACGTCCTCATGAGCTAAAATAGGAGCTCAAAACAGGAGTAATTTTGAAAGTTTTAAAGGAAACACATGAGAAATTTACTTTGGACTGGCGGTTAATTACCACATGTAGGCAGGTATGGTGGACACAATGGAAAATTTTGGTTTTAGGGAGCTTGATGCACGAGTAGAGCTCATACTCAGTACAGGTGGAGGCTAGCAAAAGACTGGGAGCGACAAATATAGAGAGCATAAGATCCATAATCATGCATAGCAACATAAACATCATTAATCAAAGCATAAGTGGTACCACAAGTTCAAAAACTAAATGATCATGGAGGCTATTCGTGAATGGTTCATATTCATAAACATGGTGTGAGCATGCGCTAAGTCAACCAAATAAAACATTCAAAGGAAACACCACAAATTTATGCTCCAATATGACAAGACCAACTCATGATTCTTTCAATGGCACATTAAACACTCTCAGCTATTTGAGGCTAATCATGCTACTAAATAACCACAAGGCTTTAAAAACAAAATAACATCTATCATGATATGAAAAATTCGAGCCACAGTCTATACAAGCTTCTACTTGCACCGTTAAAAATTCTACTTCAAACATCAGTTTCTTTCCCTAACAAGCACCACACAAAACATGCTTTAACAAAAACTCTCTAAATGATACAGCAAGAAAACATGAGAGGACTCACAAAACACTACTAAAACTAATAGCTCTTAATAAGAGATCCAATGAAAACAAGAGCTAAACAGGAATTTTTGCAGCAACTAGAAGAAAAACTAAGAATACCAGCATAGCAAGTATTCAAACAAAAAAGCGGAGCGTGTCTATCTCCCAAACAAATAATTATAGGATCCAACTATATTATTTTAGCAAGGAAAACAAAATGAAAACAAACAGATGCTCCAAGTAAACTTCATATGATGTGACCGAATAAAAATATAGTTTCACGAGAAGTGACCTGATAGATAGTTGATGAAGAAGGGGATTCCTTGGGCATCCCCAAGATTAGATGCTTGAGTCTTCTAAAAATTTGCTTGGATGAACCACGGGGGCATCCCCAAGCTTTGACCTTGCACTCTTCTTGATCACATATATCACCTCTTCTCTTGACCCTTGAAAACTTCCTTCACATCACACTCAAACGGTAATTCGCATTAGAGGGTTAGTGCAACAATTAAAAATCCATTGGTTCTGTAGGGAATAAGTGATATTGATACTTCTAAACATTATATACATCCATTGATGTTTCGTGAAGCAAAGAAATCCACTCGACATCGCAAAGGAGCAAATGCAAGAAAAGTGGTAGAATTTGTCAAAACCAGAACAGTCTATAAAGACGAATTTTTTCGAGGCACTTACGTTGCTCAGATCTAAAAAACTTAAATAAAGAACTAAAAAAGTTGCGTAATTATCCGCGGAATAAGCACCAAAAATTTCAGATCATTCTGATCTTCCTTGATTTTATACGTTTTTTACGGTGGACAGCAGAAATCTGTTTCCTGCGCAGAAATCCGAAAACCAACTCCAACTCTCGTCAGAAACCTTACTTGTCACTACTAAAACATGAAGAGAAAGATACAAAAGAGTTTCTATAGAAGTATACAACCCCTTGACTCAAAGAAAACAGAGAAAACAAAGCAAAAATAAAACCATGGGTTATCTCCGAAGAAGTGCTTTTCTTTAACGCCTTTTAGCTAGGCCTAGAAAAGTGGAATCAGGTATTCTCAAATGAAGAAGCATCCAAATTGTAACTTCTTTGAATGAACGGAATCAAAAGTCAACTTTATTCTCTTTCTAGGAAAGTGTTATTAACCATGATAAGCATTGCATTCAATATTCAAGACAACAAAATCAACGGGGACAAGAGTATTATTAACCATGATAAGAACATCATCAACTCTCCCAAAGGTTTCTTTCTAACATTATCAATACGACGAATATCCAAATAACAAGGTTCCAATGGTTGTAAATCAAGAATATCATAGAGTTTCTTGGGCATAACAGAGATACTAGAACCAAGATCACATAGAGCATTGCAATAAAAATTATCCACTTTCATTTTAATAATAGGCTCCCAACCACCATTTAGCTTCCTAGGGATAGAGGCTTCACATCTTAATTCATCCTCTCTAATTTGCATGAGAGCATTTGTAATATGTTTTGTGAAAGCCATATTCATAGCACTAGCATTAGGACAACTAGCAATATTTTGTAAGAACTTAATCACTTAAGTTATGTTGCAATAATCAAAGTTAAGATCATTTTTATCAAATATAATGGGACCGTTGTCTCCCATGTTTCTAAAAATTTCAGCACTTTTATCAGGAGCAGTTTCAGGCAGTTTTGCAATTTTACTAGCAGAAGTGGGAGTGTTTACAACACCAATTACTTTACCATTGATAGTAGAAGGTTTTCTAGCATGAGAAGCTTCAGTTTTACTAGTGGTGGTAATGGTGCAAACATTAGCTATATTATTCTTTCTAGCTATTTCATCTTCTATTTCCCATCTAGCATGCAATTCTGCTAACATTCTAACATTATCATCAATTCGAATCTGGATAGCATTCAAAGTTTTGTTTTATTTAACATCATGAGGCATAACCTTTAGTTTCAGAAAATCAACATCAAGAGCAATACTATCAACTTTAGAAGCAAGAACATCAATTTTTCCAAATTTTTCCTCGACGGATTTATTAAAAGCAGTTTGTGTACTAATAAAATTCTTAAGCATGTTCTCAAGATCAGAGGGTAAACTTTTGTTGTTGTTGTTGTAGGAATTACCATAGCCATTCCTATTATTGGGAGGATATGGCCTATAATTGTTGCTACCAAATTTTTTCCTATAAGCATTATTATTTTTAATGAAGTTCACATTCACATGCTCTTCTTGAGCAACCAAAAAGGCTAAAGAAATATTATTTGGATCTATATGAGCATGGCCATTCACGAGCATATACATAATAGCATCAAGTCTTTCATTCAAAGAGAAGGTTTCTTCAACATAATTTACCTTCTTACTAGTTGTAGCTCTCTCAGTGTGCCACTCAGAATAATTTACCATCATATCATCAAGAAGCTTTGTTGCTGACCCCAAGGTCATGGACATAAAGGTTCCTCCATCAGCTGAATCCATAAGGTTTCTTGAAGAAAAATCCAGACCTGCATAAAAGGTTTGGATGATCATCCAAGTAGTCAGTCCATGAGTGGGACAATTCTTTACTAAAGATTTCATTCTTTCCCAAGCTTTAGCAACATGCTCATTATCAAGTTGCTTAAAATTCATAATGCTACTTCTTAAAGATATAATCTTAGCGGGAGAATAATATTTTCCAATGAAAGCATCTTTACACTTAGTCCAAGAATAACTACTATTTCTAGGCAAAGACAACAACCATTCTTTAGCTCTTCCTCTCAAAGAGAAAGGAAACAATTTCAGTTTAATAATATCTCCATCCACATCTTTATATTTTTTCATCTCACAAAGTTCAACAAAATTATTAAGATGGGGAGAAACATCATAAGTACTAACACCAGAAAATTTCTCTCTCATAACAAGGTTTAACAGGGCAGGTTTTATCGCATAAAAAATCAGTAGTAGGAGTAGGTGGAGCAATAGGTGTGCTAATGAAATCATTGTTGTTGGTGCTAGTAAAGTCACACAACTTACTGTTCTCAGGAGTAGTCATTTTAACAAGACTAAAAACAGGAATAAAACTACAGCTAGAATAAGAACTATATTTTTTATGTTTTTGATAAAGAGAAGCAAACAAGACAAAATAAAATAAACTAAGAAATTCAAAAACAAAGTAAAGAGATTGGAAGAGAGAGACTCCCCTTGCAGAAATTCTCTTCTTCCCCGGCAACGGCGCCAGAAAACTTGATGGTGCCAAAGTTGGCGGGAGGCTGCTTGCTTCTTGAGGACTTCAAAGTCCCCGGCAACGGCGCCAGAAAACTTTGTTGATGGCCTTAATGCCCTTGTTGGTAAACCCTAAGAGAATGGTTGTGGAGAGTGTAGGAGCAAGTTTTCCCTCACAAAAGAAACCAAGGTTGAATCGACCAGTAGGAGGAAAAGCAACCTCTAAAGGTTGATGCAGCTGAGGTGGCAGGGCGCACTACCGGTTCAGCAGCAACGTGCAACCTACACAACACAATCAAATCACTCTGTACCAACGAAGCAGTGAGGTTATCAATCTCACCGATTTTTCTGAACACAAAGAGGTTAAACGTATGGTGTGGAAAACAATAGTAACAGTATGAGAGCAGTATGAAAGCAGTATGAAAGCAGTAGGTGTTTTATCAGTATGAGGAAAATGGACCGGGGTCCATAGTTCAGTAGTGGTGTCTCTCCGTGAAAGATAAATAACATGTGTGGTGAACAAATTACAGCTGGGCAATTGATAGAAATGAAGGCTGCACCATAGTGCATATGCAAGACATAAAGATTACTATGTGATTCATGCGGGCATGCCAACAAAATAGATAGACCGTCATCCAACTGTATCTATGTCTGATAATCCACCCTCCGAATATCATCCGAACAAACGTTGGGTATTAAGTTGCAAGCAACAGATTATCGCCGTAAGCAAAGTGTGTAATGTAAACAATGTAAACTAGGTAAACACCATAGTTTTATCCCTAATGGCAACATCACATCCTCCATCCGTCACGTTTCTGTCACTCGAGCACAGATGAAAAGGAGGCATGAACCCACTATCGAGCATAAATACTCCCTCTTGGAGTTACTAGCATCTACTTGGCCAGAGCATCTACTAATAACAGAGAGCATGCAAGATCATAAATAACATAAGTATGAAGATAACATGATAGGTTGATAATCAGAAGACATATCATTCAACATTCACCAGATCCCAGCAAAGACAACATGTAGCATTACATAAAGATGATCTTGATCATGATAGGCAGCTCACAAGATCTAAACACGAGGTACAAAGTGGAGAGAACAACCATCTAGCTACTGCTATGGACCCGTAGTCCAGGGATGAACTACTCACGCATCACTTCGGAGGAGGGCATGGTGGTGTAGACCCCTCCGCTGATGATTTACCCCTCCGGAAGGGTGCCGGGGAGATCTCCAGAACCCTCCCAATCTCGGGATGACGATGACATCGGCCACGGGTGTTTTTTGGGATGAAGTGGAATATATTTAGGGTTTACGTCTCGGGGGGATTAAATAGGCGAAATGGCAAAGGTGGTGGAGGCCTGGGGGGGCCCACACCACCCCCGGCGCGGCCAAGGGGGTGCCGCCCTATGGTGTGGCCCCCCTGAGGGCCCCCTCCGGGTCTCTTCGAGACTCCGTGGAACCTTCGGGAATTCTAAGACTTTCGGGCTTCGAATTTTTCAATCCCGAGAATATTTCCACAACAACTTTTCCGAAAGTAAAAATAGCAGAAAACAGGGAACTGACTCTGTGGCATCTTGTGAATAAGTTAGTCCGGAAAATCGATAAAAAAGGCATAAAGTGTATAGCAAACATGTGGGAAACAATAAGAAAACAACATGGAACATCATAAATTAAGGATAAGTTTATGACATATCAGGAAGTTTGTTTAGAAGATTTATATAATAATGCTCTAGATGATGGTCCTATGTTAAGTGATGTTATAAATTATAATGCTACCGAATATAGGATTGCTATAATGTGTCCCATACCTGTTAAGAGTAACCAATCATCTTGTTTTATAATTGCTAAAGTGGGGAAAGGAGGAGCTTGATATGAATTAGGTGTTTTTAGATCATGACAAACATTCTTTATGTGATATTTATGTTGTTGAGTTTGTTCATGATTCTACTAAAAATTATTATGAGAGAGGAAAATATGGTAGTAGTAATCTTCATGTTACTAAAACACCTCTGTTTTTGTTGGAAGTTTTGAAATTGCTCTTGTTCTACCTTCCCATGATTTCTAGTTTGAGCTTCTTTAATTTATTTATTTACAAGATTCCCATGCATAGGAAGTGGGTTAGACTTAAATTTGTTTTATACTTTCTTATTGATACTCTCCTTTTCTTAATTCATATTACTTATGTCAACATTTTCTTACTTTCTATGCCTAGCTGAAAGGCGTTAAAGAAAAGCACTTCTTGGGAGATAACCCATGTTTTTATTTTTGCAATGTTTTCTTCTATTTTCTTTGAGTCAAGGTTGTGTTTAATTACGTAGAAACTCCTCTGTATCTTTATTTTATTGCATTTGTTGTGCCAAGTAAAGTCTCTAGTGAAAGTTGAGGTTAGATTTGGATTTCTGCGCAGGGAACAGATTTCTCCTGTCCACCATTAAATTCGTGAAAATTCACAAAAATATCAAAATGACCTGCAACTTTTTGTGCTTAATTCTCAGCGATTTCCTAAACTATTTCTAGCTTTTATGTTTAAATTTGAGCAATGTAAGTGCCCCAAAAAAATTCGTCTTTACAGATTGTTCTGGTTTTGACAGATTCTGCTTTTTTACTTGCATTCTCTTTTTTACTATGTTGAGTGGATTTCTTTGCTCCACGAAACATCAGTGGTTGTAGCTAATGTTTAAAAAGTATTAATAATGCTTGTGTCCATGTAGAACATGTGAATTTTTGATTGTACACTAACCCTCTAATGATAATTACTTTGAGTTTGGTGTCAAGGAAGTTTTCAAGCGTCAAGAGAAGAGGGTGATATAATGTGATCAAGAAGAGTGAAAAGCCAAAGATTGGGGATGCCCTCATGGTTTATCCTAGAAAATTATAAGAATAATCAAGCGTCTAAGCTTGGTGATTCCCAAGGCATCCCCTTCTTCATTAGCAACTTATCAGGTCACTTCTAGTGAAACTATATTTTTTTCCGGTCACATCATATGCATTTTATTTGGAGCGTCTATTTGTTTTTTGTTTTGTTTTATTTTGTTTTCATTTCTGCAATAAATATAGTTGGAACCAAGAATTCTTGTGTGAGAGAGAGACACACTCCATTTTTTCATATGAATACTCGTTTCTTCCATGCTCGTATCTTTAGTTTTTCTTCTAGCTGCTGCAAATCCTTTTAGCTCTTGTTTTTCATGCATCTCTTATTCAGAGCTGTTAGTTCTAATAGAGTAGTAATAGTAGTACTCTCTTGTTTCATTTATATATTAGTTGGAGAGTTTGTGTTGAAATATATATTTAATGGTTATTTATGGAAATAGAAAATTTTATATCTGGTAGATGGTGTTGGAAAAGACTTGCATACTATTGTAGATCATTACACTGTTTCACTTTAATATTTGTTGTTGTTTTCAGATGTTAATATGCTTAATGGTAAATCTTATGGTTTAATAAAGTAAAAAACAATTAATGGTTAGGCTAAAAGCTTGATACTGTGCCACACTCGAATAAACCAGCTGATAGTATAATGGTATATGACTTCCTTTGCTAATAACAATTGTAATGGCGTTTTGTTACGCGCTACAGTCGGGGTAGCCAATAGTGACTTGTCACTGCCACGGACCCTCTTGGAGTGATTTTCATTATGCCTTGTAAGATCATATTTCTAGTTGTAACGTTTTAACTTGTGAGTTCTAAGTTGCGGTTTCCTAGCACTTTCACCATCCATATTTGCTAGCCTCTTCGGTACTGTGCATTGCCCATTCTCACATTGAGAGTTGGTGCAAAGTTCTCCAGTGTATTCCAACCCCGTGGGAGGACTTTGTTCTCCTAAACATAAGCCCAAATATCTTCCTCAAAACAGCCACCATACCTACCTATCAAAGCATTTCCATAGCAATTCCGAGATATATTGCCATACAACATCCATCTTCATTATGTGACTTGATGACATGCTTCATTGTTATTTTGCATACTGCTACACTGGCAGGAGCATTCATTTTAATACATTATATATATTTTAGTTTGAGTTATGAGTACTAAAAGTGTGATAATTCATTGTAAAATAGAGTGTTTCCCTACCGGTGAGGTTATAAAAAAAGAAAAGGCCAAAGCCAAAAAGGAAAAAAGGCCAAAGAGAGATAATAAAGAGAGGGGGGCAACATTACTATTATTTATTCCACACTTGTGCTCATTTAGCACCAATACTTCAGTTTGGAGAGAGTTTTCATTTTATGGCTTGTATAACTATGTGGGGAACCTTACATTATAGAACTTGGCTTGTATAGTCCAATGATGAGCCTCCTCAAAAAGTGCTCTAGGTATTCGTGAGCAAGCAAGTGGGATGCACCCCCACTAGTTCCATTGGAGAGCTTCCATACACTTATAGCTCTATGTGCATTCGTTGTGTGGCAATAACTAATCCTTGCATAGCTTTGATTATAAGACTTCTTCTTGTCTAATGATCACTTTCAGTTATGTGAGACTTTCTTCCATTGATCTTCCAAACCCCCCATAATGTTCTTTTAGCCATAACATCCTGGTGCCAGGACCAATACAAAACGCTTGCTTGTTTTGAGTGCACAAATAGTTTAATGTTTTTCCTACGTGCATATTATTGTCACTTGACTTGATCCTAACAGGAGTTGTTGTGAGAGTTTGATGCTTAGGATAATTATATTGTTGTTCTTGAAACTTAAATAATCTTTAATATGCTTTGCACTGTTAATTATCTTTTAGCATTGATTCATTGAAACTTTTTTACTTTGTTCTTCCTAATGGTTTATACATTACTCTATTTGATATCAACTATAAAACACAACCTTTATTCATTTGATCCTAGTTTACATGGTTTACATTACCATGATGATCAAGTTTATGTTGGTAGCATGTCACCTCAGATTTTTTTATCATTTTACCTACTTGAGGACGAGTAGGAATTAAGCTTGGGTATGCTTGATACGTCTCAGACGTCTATAATTTCCGATGTTCCCTTTACACTTTATATAATTTTTATGGATTTTATGGGACTAACCTATTGACAAGATGCCATAGAGCCAGTTCTCGTTTTCTGCTGTTTTTGGTTTCAGAAAGTTGTTCTGGAAATATTCTCTGAATTGGACGAAACAAAATCCCAGAGTCTTAGAAAGTTTTCACATACATGAGTTTGGGGGATACCCGAAGGGGGGCCTTAGGGGCCCAACACCATAGGGTGGCACGCCCCCCTGGCCGTGCCAGCTGGTGGTGTGGGCCCCCTGGCCACCCACCAACGTTGCCCTTTCGCCTATATAATCTCCTTCACGGGTTAAACATAAATACCTGAGCCTTTTGCACCAAAAAGTTATGTAGCCACCGTCATCGTCAACCCAATTAGAGAGAGTTCTGGAGCTCTCCCCGGCACCCTGCTGGGAGGGGAATCATCGCCGGAGGGCTCTTCATTATCGTGCCTGCCTATAGAATGATGTGTGAGTAGTTCATCCCTGGACTATGGGTCCATAGCAGTAGTTAGATGGTTGTTCTCTCCTCTTTATGCCTCATGTTTAGATCTTGTGAGCTGCCTAACATGATGAAGATTATCTTATTGTAATGCTACATGTTGTGTTTGCTGGGATCCGATGAATATTGAATGCTATGTTCAATGATTATCAATCTATCATGTTCTTTCATGTGTATGTTATTTATGATCTTGCATGCTCTCCATTACTAGTAGATGCGCTGGCAAAGTTTATGCATGTAACTCCATGAGGGAGTATTTATGCTCGATAGTGGGTTCATGCCTCGCTTTCACTCATGCTCGAGTGACAGAAACATAACAGGTGAGGGATGTGTTGTTGACATTAGGGAGAAAACAACAATGCTTTGTGTAAGGATAATTTTATTTTTTACATTACACACTTTGCTTAATGCAATTATCTGTTGATTGCAACTTAATACCCAACATTTGATTGGATGACACTCCGAGGGTGCATTATTAGTCATAGATGAAGTTGGATAATGGTCTATGTATCTTGTTGTAATGCCCGCATGAATCACATAGTAATCATCATGTCATGCATATGCAGTACGATGCAGCCTTTATATCTGTCAATTGCCCAGCTGTAATTTGTTTGCCTAGCATGTTATCTATCTATTTTCAAGAGACGCCTCTAGTGAATTGTGGACCCCGGTCCAATTGTTTACAATGGTAATACAAGCACTGCAACCGCTGTTTTCCTACTGCAATTTGTGTTTTCTTCACTGCCATCATTGTTTTCTTTTCATTACTGCAAACAAGTACTAATTTCAACACTATACGTTTAATCCTTTCTTTCAGCAAAACTGGTGAGATTGACAACCTCACTCCTTCGTTGGGGCAAAGTAATTTGATTGTGTTGTGAAGATACCACGTTGCTGCTAAACCGGTAGTGCGCCTCGCCAACATCAGCTGACAACAACCTTTGGAAGTGATTTCTTTCTCCTACTGGTCGATTCTACCTTAGTTTCTTTCTGAGGGAAACTTGGTACTATGATCTTGATACCTTCTTCTTGGGGTCTCCCAATGAACATGTGTTACACGTAATCAACGACACCTCTGTATCTGTTTCGTGGAAAATTTCTCTGTCCATGATGTTTTCAGGGTTAACATGATTTTATAGGCGAAGATGCGACGGGAGGGGATACCATGGGACACCATATGACCCCTAGCGCGGCCTAGGGCTAGTCCGCGCCTGGCACCCCTCTAGTGGCCTCAAGACACCTATGCGGCTCTCCTTTGGACCCAGTATTTGTTCCGGATAAAAATAATTCCTCGTAAATTTTAAGCCCATTCCGAGAATATTTGTTTCCGAACTTTTCTGAAATACAAAAACAGCAGAACACATGAACTGGCTCTGGGCATCTTGTTAATAGGTTAGTCCATGAAAACATTCGGAAAACATGTGGAAACATATAGAAAACATAGCATGAAGCATAAAAAATTATAGATATGTTTGGGACGTATCAGTCCTGTACATAAAATCTTAAACCTACGCATAGACCACTCTGATACCACTACTGGGTTGCATGTACGGGAATTTAAATTTTTCACCATGCATGCAGCAAAACCGCTGACAAGATCTATCCATAAAGATACAAGTGAATAAGGATTCCCATATCTAGTTTGAGACCGTGTACCAGACACCATATAAGCAGAAGAGATATCGGTGATGATGTCGATGAAGCCTGTGGATGATCCTCATGGACAAGCCTGTGGGTGAGGATGTTGTCGACTTCCCGTACCCAGAACCTTTATCCAGTAGACTGAGGGTCTCACGTGTTACCCCTCGGAGATTTCTCACACATACGTCGGGACCAGTTCTGCAACGCTTCACCGTCCAGGATTAGACGCCATGGGCATATAAGAAGGTGGAGTTCTCGACACATGAGAGAGAGATCAATTAGAAGATAGATCTACTTGGTATAGAACACCTCAAAATCTCAATTATAAGGAGCTCTAATTCAATTAGAGGGTTCTAATTAGAAGCTCTAATTAGAACCTATAATTCTATTACAGAGGGAGAGGCTTGAGAGCCAATTGATATGATTTTCTTTGAGACTTGGGGCCCTTTTTATAGGTGGATGAGGGGGAGACCTTCCTTGGGAGTGAGGAGTTCCTCAAGCCATCCACCAAGGAGGTAGCCGCACCACAAGGGTGATTGCACCCCTCCTCCTAGGAGGATTCGGATTGGACTCCTAGTGGAGTCCAACTCCTCCTGTTTTTTCCTTTCTCCCTTTTGTATTTAATTTTTATATCTTAATAAATTCGGAAAAATGTAGGGAGAACAATGTGCCATGGTGTGGTGCTCTAGGGACCACCTGGCCGCCCCCATAAGATGGGTGTGTCCATGGGGCATTCCTACCCCTCTGCGGTACCCCACCCCCTCTTTTTTTTCCTCGAAAATCTTCTAGAGCCGTGTCACCCCTAAGGATAAAATCATCAACCTTATATAACGAGTTCAGAAATATATTTCTGACATCCCAAGTCATCTCATGGTCCGTGTATTTTCTATGGAAGGCATGCAACTCTCTTTTTTCTCTCAGAAAATCTCCGGAATAAATTCCGGTAGTAATAGAAACTGTTTCTATTACTCTGGGACATCCAATGCCCTCAATATAAATTCTCTACAAGATATATAATATATCTATCACACAGATACACCTTTCCGACGATACTACTTTTTGATCTAGAAACAAAACATGTCTAATAGTGTGTGGACATGAAACTGGAAACTCTTTCCTTTTCAATAATCAATAGCGGAGCCATGGACACCCATATTTACTCCCACACACTAAATGAAATATACTCTATTTAATCTGTTGGCTATTATACAATATTCTTATTACTCGTGATACCGAACTTACCCGAGACTATTGATTACGGTATTGCCATGGAATAATATTTGGTTCACTATACCTTTGTATATGTCATTAACAATTCAGCTTCCTTTTACTGATTACCATATTATGATATCTTACATGATGTATCATCATGCATTGTCTATATAACATATGGATATCAAGAATTCCGAGTGGGCTGATACATCGAAAACGTATCTCCTTTTCCGAACACTTTTCTTATCGTTGTCCTCTAAACTTGTGTGTTTTGGATACAACTGACACGAACTAACGCTGTTTTTAGCAGAATTACCTTGGTGTCTTGTTTTTGTGCAGAAAAATCAACTTTCGGGAAAATGCCCAGAAAAGAGCCCATTGATGTTTTCACCCGGAGGACCCCGGGAGCCAGAAGGGGGCCAGGAGAGGAGCCACATGGTGGACACACCCCCTGGCGCGGGTCCCCCCTAGGCTGCGCCAACTAGGGGTGTGGGCCCCCCCAGAGCCCCCTTCAGACTCCCCTTTCGACTACAAGTAGCCTCCAACCCTAAAACCCGAGGGGGTTCGTCATATTCCACAGAAACACAACAAAGCGTCGCCGCCGTCCCGAACCTCGATTCGGGGATCAGAAGTTCCTGTTCTGGCACCCTGCCGGGACGGGGAATTGGAGGAGATCATCGCCATCGTCATCACCAACGCCTCTCCATCGACCATCCATGTTTCCCCATCCATGTGTGAGTAATTCCCCGCTGTAGGCTGAAGGGGATGGTAGGGATTAGATGAGATCGTTCATGTAATAATGACGTGATTGTTAGGGCATAGTGCCTAGTATCCTCTATTAGTGCTATTGACATTGTTGCAACTTGTTAAGCTTAATGCTTGCCACTTTGGGCCAGAGTGCCATGATCTCAGATCTTAACATGTTATTGAATCATGATGATAATTATTGTTTCCTGATCATACCTGCAAGTTGTTTACACATATTGTTGTCCGGAACCCGAGGCCCCGAAGTGACAGAAATTGGGACAACCGGAGGGGATGGCTGCGATGTGAGGATCACATGTGTTCACGGAGTGTTAATGCTTTGCTCCGGTGTTCTATTAAAAGGAACACCTTAATTACCAGTAGTTCCCTTGAGGCCCCGCTGAAAACGGGCTGGTAGGACAAAAGATGTTGTGCAAGTTGTCATTGCGAGCACGCACGACTATTTACGGAACACATGCCTATGGTTACTTAGTGCTTGGATGCTTTATCTTATTTATCTGCAATGCCCCTGACATGATCATTATATGAACTTTCTTATCCATGCAACGCCCGTTCATCCATCCCTATTCCTACATTATTTAATCCGATGTTTACTTCAAACACTACTGTTGCTGCTGTTTTCATTCCACTGTTGTTGTAAATCCACTGCTGCTACTATAAAACTGTTACTACTGATAAACCACTGCGAACAAAAGTACTTTCAGGTGCAAGTGAATTGACAACTCACTTGTTAAGGCTCAACAATATTGTTTGCCTCCCCTTGTGTCGAATCAATAAATTTGGGTTTTACTTCCCTCGAAGACTGTTGCGATCCCCTATACTTGTGGGTCATCACAGGCCCAGGCTTGTATCTCTCTTTTTACAGAGGAGTAATTTCCATCTCAGAACATCGAGGTAATATACTCCTTTAGAATTCCCTAGTTGCTACCATTTTGTTTACCCAGTTTAAGGTGTCACGCTTGATAGTACCAAATTAAAACCTCCATAATATACAACCCCGATAACCTCATGGCCAATGCGCGGCGAAGGGTGGTGTTCTGCACCCGTAAGTCGTTCAACGCCTCGGAGTTTGACCTTTGATCTTGTTGTAAATGTGTGCAGGAAAAGATATTTGAGAAGCCCCCCAAAGGCTAGACAAGGACAAAGATGAGATTCAAACCTCCATGGCTCTGCTCAACGGCTCTAGAAGATCTGCAGGACCATCACGGCGCAGTCAGGTGTAAGGTCCGCCCCAGAACCACTGTTAAAGGACACCTTCGATATGCATACATTCACGATCCCAGGAAAATCAGTCGTGAACAACATATCAAGTTGGTACACAGATACAATATCCATTACGCGGTTGCATTAAATGCTTACAAAGGGGACGTGGTCACATGACCAAGTCTACACAACTGCCACATAGGGCAAACACACAACACACACAGCGGAAGACTAACACACTCAAAACGTAGTAGAGCCCAAGTCACGCCTTAACCTACAGGCTGCTGACCGGGAGACGATCCTAGTTTGCAAAGCCACCAGCTCCGTACTCCTCTTCATAGATCTCCTTCTGAGACTCCTTCTCAAATATCTGGCAAGTTGATACCAGAGACGAAACCAATATGAGTACATTTGAATGTACTCAGCAAGACATCCATCGTGTAACTTACCAAATGCAAGTATGCTTATATGGTGTAATAGGCAGGCTATAAATAGGGTTCACTATCAATGGTGTTCATATAGGATGACACCACAGTTGCAGTCAGGTTAATCTGTATCTTCGTTGAAGAAGATACTTCAGAAGAAAATAATATAGTTTTTCTTTCTCTTGTAGATATCACATGTACAAGAGGTTTTTTAAAACTTTGTTAAAAGAAAGTTTTCTCTTTGCAAACCTTCTTGGAATCAGCTTCCAGATTTTTGCTTAGAGAAGAAAAAATTTCTTGGCAAAACTTTTTGTAAAACAACTTCTGGCTTTTCATCATCGGTACCTCCACGGTACGAGATTTCCTCCTTTCAATACTTCACGAGTCGAACTCCTTTTTGAAAAAAACACCTTTTTGAAAACATTGACACAATGCTAGCTACATGGCCATTCAACTGTCCATATCCGAGGACGCGACTTCTTCGAAAAAGTTGTACTCTGCAGAGGTGTACACATCCACCAGATCCAGTACACCTGCCGTGAACAACCATGGACTGTAACAACAGTATGTAGAACATCAGATAACTGATCAAAACCTTCCACTATGTTTAAGCTAGAATAGGCCTATCTCTCCAGTCGAGTGCTCCCCGGCATCAGGTCCCACCCTGCCTAGACAGGAGACTCAACTGTCGCACCCGGAGGAGAACTTAATCCCTCACTTTTATGTCCCAACATTGGGGGTTTTGGCGACATTCGGTTCGAGGGTACGACGTCCCTTATAGCAATTGAGATAGAACACACACTAACAAGAACAAACTTCCAGTTAAGCCCCGTGCCCATGTTGGGGTAGGGTGGCAGTACGGTAAAGGTTGTTCGGCGAAGACTAGGTTATGTGTCATTTTTGAAAACACCATTTTCCCAAAAATGACCACTTCCACATTCCTCCGGTGAATAAGTCTCAGCCTTTTCTACAGGTTTTTCCATAAAAGCCTTTGTTTTGCAAAACATAATTTTAGGGTGTCCACTTAGGGACTAGTATTTGTGATGGTAATAAATACCATATGGTGGCTTATGGGCTTGGTAACACCAAGTATCAACTACTGGCATAGTTGTAGTATATATATAATAGTAGTAGTATTCACTCAAAAATAGTTTTTGGAAATCAAAGTTTTTGTAAAACTTTTCAGAAGTAAAACATGCATGATAGATAATGATAAATGTATTATAACATCAAGCATCGGGATGGCTTGCCTTAAATCTCTTAATGTCCCTGGCCTTGAAGTAACTTGAAATTGATGCACAGCTCCACAACTGCTTCTTCTTCTTCGTTTTCTAGCGTCGTAAAGGAATAAAAGACACACTCTCAGGTCAAAAGGGCAAACCACTAAACTAAACAACACATACATCAAGCAAATGTATACTCGCGCAATCTCTCAAAACGTTATCGCGAAAACTATCTCACACAACTCTCACGGTCCAACTATCGTCAAACAAGCATATGGTTGAGAACCATATCCCACATCTTACATACCATATGTGGAGTGGTGTACCACTCTCATAATAAGATGTTTAAGAAGCTAAAAGTATAGCTTGTGGGTGCAAAAGGGTTAGGTTACTAAGGTAAAAGCAAACAAACAGAACAATACCCATGGAAGTGGGTATTAGCAACACACAAGCAATTGTCACTTAATAAGTTTATGATTAAGTTGGATGCTTAGTTCACAAGATACTCTTTAGCACAACAAATAACACAAGGATAACACGCATGCTAAGGTAAACACTCAGACAATCTCCAAACAGCAGATAAACACACCACAGATGAAATAACTATTTATTGACTACGTTAATGTTTACTTGAAGTTATGGAATCCATCAATCAGGAAAATATAGCAAACAACCAGTAGCTAAAAACAAACATAGTAAGTCATAAAAATAATCTAAAACACAATCATCACTCAATATAATACTCCTATCAAATAAGCATAAAAACATACTAGTATGAAAAATCTACACAAGCACGCTATAAGAGATAATTATATCCTATAACTATAGCACAAGCAAAACAAGATTTCATGGCATTATAACAGAAGTAATTACTTCCTAAATATGCTATAACAAACTCATACACTCATAAAATAAAAGATGACAATACTAGAGCAAACCACAATTTCTAGTGTGACACTAGTTCAACATTAGAGAAGCAAACAATGCTACCATGATGCTTAAATCTAAACAAGCAAGTCATGAACATAAATATACCTAATAACAGTACATAAATCTGACACATGCTAGTGAGCACAAACATAAAAATAATTCTATGAATCAACCATTAAGCATGCATAAATTAATTCTAGCAATTTCTGTTTTCTTTAATCAATTACTAGCAAGCAAGCAAGGTATACCTACACAACCAGTAGCTATGCACTCAATGAAAAGTTATCTAAACCTTTTAAAAAATCCAAACACTCAATTTAAAATCATTCACAAACAACCTATCAATGACAAAAAATTATTTTATTTGCAAACAATTTAATTTAACACTCAATAGTGAAACATTTCTTAACATGATACCCCTAAGGAATATTATGCTAACAAATGGACCACACCTAACATACTAATATTTAATACTAAGAAATAAACCTTTCACTTGCATAAGTGAAACAAACAAACTATTTTCCCATGGTGGAAAATAACAATCAATCATATAATTAAAACATGTTATTTTCACACATGTGCATGGTTGGGGATTTTCATCCTCAACCAAGATGCAATGGGACCAGTGGGTTATGGGCCCACTAATACCAAGGAAAAATAGGTACTAAGCCTCTAGTTACTCATGACAAAAATTAGCATACAAGATAATTAATACAAAGCTATTTATTCTAGTGAAAACAATACTAGTGCAAACTAAATAACAAGACTTGCACATGCTTTGCTATAAAAGAACATGCAAGCTAATAGAGGAATTACTTCAAATTAACAGTACCAAAATGGTACTGGATCCATAGCAAACCTACAACGAGTTTAGTCAATCAAACACACAAGATCTAGCTCACACAACAATTCCAAAATAATAAAACTAGAAAACAACCAATGCTATTTCCATTTTTATTTGGGTTTCCAATCATGCACACACTTTCTAAGGTAGATGTATTGTAAGAAAAAAACTTACTAACAACTCCTAACAACTTTATACAAGCTAGGAAGCAAGATTAAATCAACCACACAATTCATTCCAAACAAGAATACAACTCAGAACAAAAGCAGAAAAGCTGATGTTTCTAGATCTGTCCACCAAAATAATCTAGGGCTCCAAAAATTAATCTAAGCTAGGAATACATAGACCTAGTCAATATCAAACTCATCTAGTTGTATTTACTTCAAAGAGCATTTTTAAACTCATTCTAAAAATCATAGAAGAGCCTACTGGTCTTTTATTAAAATGGATGGCATTTCCATTTGGTAACTCACCTTGATGTGAGGCCAAGTGCTATTGATAGATCTTTAAAAGGTCTATCCAAAACATTTTAGTTTGTTCATTTTGGTTACATATTTTAAAAGTTATGGTTCAAACATTCTCACAGATACTCTGTGCCAAAACAGTTCTTGTGTCCAAAATAATGGTCCAAACTTAGATATGCAAATTTTATATGGTTTAGATTTCATAATATTCGTTCCATGAATTTTGGTAGATTTTATTTTGCAGGTTTAGCATTTTTCCAACGTCCAAAGTAAAAGTACAACATTCTGTTAAAATTTAAAAGAATAAACTGCAGTGCAGTGCGGGCCGGATCGGAGTTGGCACGGCCCAACTAACGGGATGCGCAGCCCAACTGCGCTGCTCGCGCGGGATCCGGCGCGGGAACGGTTCTGTTTAAACGCAACCGTGGATCTAAGATCCGACGGTGCTGGGTCATCTCCTTCCTCTCTCTCACTCACGTACGGCCGACGACGGAAAAGGCATGGGGAGGCTCACCTAGGTCTCGGGGATGATCGACGCGGGCTCGGGGGAGGTTCAGGTGGTCGAGGGCGTCGAGGGAGACAGTCGGTGGCGACGGGCGCGGCCCCGAGCGTTGGCGCGAAGCAGACGCCCGTGGCGGCACTTCACGGACGGCGGCGGTGACTCCGGCGGGTAGAGGGCAGGGGAACAAGTCCGGGAGGCTCAGGGGGGTATGGGGAGTGGATCTAGGCAAACGAGAGGGGTGGGGATGGAGGGCATCGAGCAGAGCCACGCCGTGGCCGTGGTGGTCACCGGCGACGTGCTCACTGCTCGTGCGCGCTCCAGGGGCTAGGGCTCGGGCAGATCTCAAGCAGGGGAGGTGAGGTGGGTGTGGGGGAGGTGCAGGGCGCAAGGGTTAGGGCTAGGGGTACTTATACCCGTGGGGGTGAGGGTAAGGGCAAGATTGGCACTCGGGTTGATGTCAACCAGTGGCATGAGGGCGCCCAGGGGGTTTCTTGGTCTTTTCCTTGTGTGCAGTGGGTGTCCTAGTCAGCTAGCACATGGTTGCAAGTCTTATCGTGGCCTTTGGGTGCAAGTGGAGGCAAGGATAGGTCAAAATGGTCAAAGGCATGGGCATGCCCATACCTTCCACATCACCACTTCTCTCTCTGGTTTTTTTACGGCCTAAGGCTTCTAGAAGGTAGCTACTGCATCCTGGTTCGAGTACATATGTTAGTCAACAAGTTAGATCAGGCCACACTTCAAATATTGCAAAGAAACAACAAGAAATAATTTGTGCAAAAGTGTATCTCTTACTATTCACTGAAAAATTCAGAAAATTCAGATTAGGTCTTAGAAATTTTCAGATAAAAAGTTCAAAAAGTTGAGTTTGTTTTCAAGGTTCAAATGATTCCCAAAATTGGTTTTCAAAGTATGGACTTGTAAACCATGTTATAACTTTCATAAAAATATTTTGAAAACAATTTTCAAATAGTTTAAGTCCATGAAAACAATGTGGAAAAAGGTATACTTTCTGTTTTTATCTGTTTATCAAAAATGCCTTTTTCTGCCTTAATTTTATACCACAAAAACAACAAGCAAAAGATAGTTTTTATTTATCCAAAAATAAAACTAAGATTATGGGTTTGTAGTACATATATCAAGGATCAATTAAATGTCAAGAAAACATAAAATAACAATTTATATCCTAGTGAAAAGAAAGGTAGAAAACATGTACTTGGCTATATTTTCAGGAAATGTTTTCCATAGAAATCTTAAAAAAAACTTTCATAAATCATTTTGAAAACTTGTTTTCTTAGATCCATCAAAGTTAAAGTTTGTTTTAAGATGCAAACAAGAATGATCCAAGTCTTGTAGTAAAAATCCACTCGAGTAAAAATCCACTCAAGTAAAAATAGGAAAACATCAGGGAAAAATTACCAGGAAGATAATAGAAATGTTTTTTAGAAACATTTGGTATTGGTTTCGTAAAGAAACAAAACTTGTGTTGCCAATATGATTTATATCATAAACACATGTTAGTTCAAACAATCATGTTGTTAGAAAAAAAATTGTTGGCCCTAATTTTTGTCTTCTTGAGCACAGTACAAGAATCCAAAAACTGGGGTGTGACAGACCTTCCCCCCTTAAAAGAATCTCGTCCCGAGATTCGCAGGCAAGCGAAAAGAGGGTATGGTCAAAATGTTAGATGATTTGTTTACAAAACATGTGTGGGTGATTTGTAACATCATTTACAGGGGCTTCCCCCCTTTTATTAAACTTACCAAAATTCATCGGCAATTTAGCTTTCTTTTCAAAGGTCTGGGTGCCATAAACTAAACCTCGAACTTATTGTTCCTCAAAGCTATTACAGCAAACCAGGGGTTATCCTTTAGACAGAATACCTATTTGCTCCCAAGCTCATATGATCAATTCAATGGATATCCGCCAACATTTATTTAGCATGAGCTTTCCATTGCTCACATCGAAAATCCAGGAAAATCCACTATCTTCCTCTTAGTATAATATAATCAATTCTCAAATCATTTGTCTCCCTCAAAGGTATTTTATCAAGCTCACAAAGCTATACCAACTCTGTGTACTACCAACTCTGTAAGGTCCTCTCAACATATCCAACTCCTTTCTTATGATCGAAGCTAAATCATTAACCCCAAACAATCTCGATTGAGCGTGACAAGCTCCGAGAATAAACCATCAAGAATAATTATCTACTAAATCCAAGTCATAATGATCTTTCCTAAAATCCAAAATCATCTTTTAATATCCACCAATATCTTTCTACATCAAAATCCAATATTCCTTCAATCCTTTTAAAACTCAATTCATACCTTCCAGGCTACAAATTTTAGTTACTGATAACTTCCAAATCTTTGGGGTCCACAACTGGTTATCCCCGGTATCACATCATAATTTCACTCCGCTAAAATCATGTGATCCTCAATCTTTCACTCCTAAGCTAAACCTCAAAGATTTCCTACCATCTCGTATTCTAAAATCTGGTTCCTCCAAACATATATACGAGAGATCTTGTTGCCTAGTAGCAATCATAGTTTATTCATCCAATATTTTTTCCAACCTTTCACTTTCTTCAAAACAGCTATAGAATCATCCTAAGGCACCTTTATCTTTGGTTTAGGAAAAATTTGTTATAAGATTTGAAACAAGAGATACCAACTCTACAACGTATCAACTCTGTACGTTACTCTGTAAGGTGTTAGGCTTAAATTAGATGAGGTTATATTACCAACTCTATAAGGTATCGAACTAGAATTTTATGAGGCCAGGTTACCAACTCTGTAAGGTGTTATTCTAAAATTAGATGAGATTTTGTTAATATAGTTAATTATTTAAGATTTATATCTAGTCCGAGGTGACACTTCTAGTGTTCCATTTACGTCGGATTTTTCCAGGGTACGATGACAAACGAACTGGGGGTTCATAGGTTTGGTTTGAAAACGTACCATTGGCTATGGCATGAGTCGCAGGAGTTTCTGCAACATCATCTTGGTCTCGAGGTCCACTCATCAGGCTCTTGCGTTTCTTCTGGGATGGACCTAGGGTTTCTTGGGGTTCATCAGGATGGGATAGAACACGGTTCTTCTAGGGACATTCATGAGCGAAATGTCCTTCCTGTCCACAGGTAAAGCAACCCGTGATTCTAGGCTTGACTTTCACACGCCTCCTTGAAGATTGTGGCATCGCAGGAAAAACGCTGCGAGTCACCCATGAACTAGTTTCTCCTGGCGTCACTACCTTCCTTTTACGTCTCTCTCCAGCAAGCGGTTGCTGGTATCCTCTCATAAGGATTGCAGTATTCTCAGCGTTGGTGATGACAAGCTGAGTCAACTGTTCCAGGACAGCATGGGTGGTTATTTGTTCAGCACGAGCGGCTTCACTTGCTTCCCTCAACAGAGCAAACAGTTGAGCAACTGTCGGCTCCGGTGATGGAGGTAGATCGCTGGCCATGCCGAAGACAAAGAACAATATGAGACGAGAGCAACTAAAGATGGTTTTGGTTTTGAAAACTAGCGACACATACCGGCTCATAACGGAGATGAGAACTGCAGGTAACACAAGAAAAAACAAGCATCTAAGAAACAATCGCCAACTCAAAACCAAGACTAACATACGCATGAAACAGAGTCTTAACATCACAACTTAACTCAAGGGTTCACAAAGTTAAAGCATAAGGTTTACAACACAACTAGCACACACAAAGCTCTAACATAGTTCACACAACACAAACACAAACACGCGTCTGGGTGGAGATGACACATCCTGCGGCAACCCTAAGTGCTTTAGGAAGCGCGTAGCTGTTCCTCCAACTCTTCAACTCTGGCCTTCCTGGCTTCAAGCTGGAACTGAAGGTCTCTCACTTGTGCACGGAGATGGAAACCAACAAACCTCATGGTCTTTCCTTGTGCCACGTGACGGCGCTCGGTAGCAGTGGAAACTCTCAGGTCCTTGGTTAGCTGGAAGATCTCTCTTCCCTGATTATCGAACTCTCCTCTGATCCTGTCAAGGGAAAACTGAGTGTTGTACAGCTGTCCCTCCAAGTGCTGGAAATGACGAGCGAACACAAATCTTTGGTGACATCTATGGGCTTGTCAAGTGATCTCTGGGGTCGACGGTTCTAGCAAAGGTGCACTAATGGTACAGACCACCAACCAGGACAATTCTCGTCCATCATGGTGAGCCTGAGATCCCTTCAACTCAGGTAATGGGCGACCGATAAGACGAGTCATCTTGATCAAATCCTCCTCAAAGCGGCGGTAGCAAGGTGCATGCATACCTAACCGGAAGGATTCGATGAAAACAACTGCCATCTATACCAAATGTTTAGGTATAGTTTAAGTTGGATAACAGTGTGCAAAGTTTTAAGATTCTCAAAGGCAACTTAGTATAAGTAGAGTTTTTCAAAAAAAACACAGAGGGGATGGAATATATAGAATATTTTGGTAAATAGTCCTCTTGGTGACCTGGTTTTATTAACTTTTATTTTCAGAGTACTAGCTAACGTCCATGCTAACTAAGGTCTCCTAAGGTCAGGATAGCTCTGATACCAATTCTGTAAGGTCCGCCCTAAAACCACTGTTCAAGGACACCTTCGATATGCATACATTCACGATCCCAGGAAAATCAGTCGTGAACAACATATCAAGTTTGTACACGGATACAATATCCATTACACGGTTGCATTAAATGCTTACAAAGGGGACGTGGTCACATGACCAAGTCTACACAACTGCCACGCAGGGCAAACACACAACACACACAGCGGAAGACTAACACACTCAAAACGTAGTAGAGCCCAAGTCACGCCTTAACCTACAGGCTGCTGACCGGGAGACGATCCTAGTTCGCAAAGCCATCAGCTCCGTACTCCTCTTCATAGATCTCCTTCTGAGACTCCTTCTCAAATATCTAGCAAGTTGATACCAGGGAAGAAACCAATATGAGTACATTTGAATGTACTCAGCAAGACATCCATCGTGTAACTTACCAAATGCAAGTATGCTTATATCGTGTAATAGGTAGGCTATAAATAGGGTTCACTATCAATGGTGTTCATATAGGATGACACCACAGTTGCAGTCAGGTTAATCTGTATCTTCGTTGAAGAAGATACTTCAAAAGAAAATAATATAGTTTTTCTTTCTCTTGTAGATATCACATGTACAACAAGTTTTGTAAAACTTTGTTAAAAGAAAGTTTTCTCTTTGCAAAACTTTTTGGAATCAGCTTCCAGATTTTTTGCTTAGAGAAGAAAGATTTTCTTGGCAAAACTTTTTGTAAAACAACTTCTGGCTTTACATCATCGGTACCTCCACGGTACGAGATTTCCTCCTTTCAATACTTCATGAGTCCAACTCCTTTTTTGAAAAAAAAACACCTTTTTGAAAACATTGAAACAATGCTAGCTACATGGCCATTCAACTGTGCATATCCGAGGACGCGGCTTCTTCGAAAAAGTTGTACTCTGCAGAGGTGTACAGATCCACCAGATCCAGTATATCTGCCGTGAACAACCACAGACTGTAACAACAGTATGTAGAACATCAGATAACTGATCACAACCTTCCACTATGTTCAAGCTAGAATAGGCCTATATCTTCAGTCGAGTGCTCCCCGGCATCAGGTCCTACCCTGCCTAGACAGGAGACTCAACTGTCGCACCCGGAGGAGAACTTAATCCCTCACTTTTATGTCCCAACATTGGGGGTTTTGGCGACATTCGGTTTGAGGGTACGACGTCCCTTATAGCAATTGAGATAGAACACACACTAACAAGAACAAACTTCCAGTTAAGCCCCATGCCCATGTTGGGGTAGGGTGGCAGTACGGTAAAGGTTGTCCGACGATGACTAGGTTATGTGTCATTTTTGAAAACACCATTTTCCCAAAAATGACCACTTCCACATTCCTCCGGTGAATAAGGCTCAGCCTTTTCTCCGGGGTTTGCCATAAAAGCCTTTGTTTTGCAAAACATAATTTTAGGGTGTCCACTTAGGGACTAGTATTTGTGATGGTAATAAATACCATATGGTGGCTTATGGGCTTGGTAACACCAAGTATCAACTATTGGCATAGTAGTAGTATATATATAATAGTGGTAGTATTCACTCAAAAATAGTTTTTGGAAATCAAAGTTTTTGTAAAAAAAAATCAGAAGTGAAACATGCATGATAGATAATGATAAATGTATTATAACAGCAAGCATCAGGATGGCTTGCCTGAAATCTCTTAATGTCCCTGGCCTTGAAGTAACTTGAAATTGACGAACAGCTCCACAACTTCTTCTTCTTCGTTTTCTAGTGTCGTAAAGGAATAAAAGAAACACTCTCAGGTCAAAAGGGCAAACCACTAAACTAAACAACACATACAGCAAGCAAATGTATACCCGCGCAATCTCTCAAAACGTTATCGCGAAAACTATCTCACACAACTCTCATGGTCCAACTATCGTCAAACAAGCATATGGTTGAGAACCATATCCCACATATTACATACCATATGTGGAGTGGTGTACCACTCTCATAATAAGATGTTTAAGAAGCTAAAAGTATAGCTTGTGAGTGCAAAAGGGTTAGGTTACTAAGGTAAAAGCAAACAAACAGAACAATACCCATGGCAGTAGGTATTAGCAACACACAAACAATTGTCACTTAATAAGTTTATGATTAAGTTGGATGCTTAGTTCACAAGATACTCTTAAGCACAACAAATAACACAATGATAACACTCATGCTAAGGTAAACACTCAGACAATCTCCAAACAGCAGGTAAACACACCACAGATGAAATAACTATTTATTGACTACGTTAATGTTTACTTGAAGTTATGGAATCCATCAATCATGAAAATATAGCAAACAACAAGTAGCTAAAAACAAAGATAGTAAGTCATAATAATAATATAAAACAAAATCATCACTCAAGATAATACTCCTATCAAATAAGCATAAAAACAAGACTGCACTAATAGCATACTAGGATGGAAAATCTACACAAGCACGCTTTAAGAGATAATTATATTCTATAACTATAGCACAAGCAAAACAAGATTTCATGGCATTATAACAGAAGTAATTACTTCCTAAATATGCTATATCAAACTCATACACTCATAAAATAAAAGATGACAATACTAGAGCAAACCACAATTTCTAGTGTGACACTAGTTCAACACTAGAGAAGCAAACAATGCTACCATGATGCTTAAATCTAAACAAGCAAGTCATGAACATAAATGTACCTAATAACAGTACATAAATCTTACACATGCTAGTGAGCACAAACATCAAAATAATTCTATGAATCAACCATTAAGCATGCATAAATTAATCCTAGCAATTTCTGTTTTTTTAATCAATTACAAGCAAGCAAGCAAGGTATACCTACACAACCAGTAGCTATGCACTAAATGAAAAATTATCTAAACCTTTTCAAAAATCCAAACACTCAATTTAAAATCATTCACAAATAACCTATCAATCACAAGAAATTATTTTATTTGCAAACAATTTAATTTAACACTCAATAGTGAAACATTTCTTAACATGATACCCCTAAGGAATATTATGCTAGCAAATGGATCACACCTAACATACTAATATTTACTACTAAGAAATAAACCTTTAACTTGCATAAGTGAAACAAACAAACTATTTTCCTATGGTGGAAAATAACAATCAATCATATAATTAAAACATGTTATTTTCACACATGTGCATGGTTGGGGATTTTCATCCTCAACCAAGATGCAATGGGACCAGTGGGTTATGGGCCCACTAATACCAAGGCAAAAGAGGTACTAAGCCTCTGGTTACTCATGACAAAATTAGCATACAATATAATTAATACAAAGCTATTTATTCTAGTGAAAACAATACTAGTGCAAACTAAATAACAAGGCTTGCACATGCTTTGCTATAAAATAACATGCAAGATAACAGAGGCATTACTTCAAATTAACAGTACCAAAATGGTACCGGATCCATAGTACACCTAGCACAAGTTTATTCAATCAAACACACACGATCTAGCTCACACAACAATTCCAAAATAATAAAACTAGAAAACAACCAATGCTATTTCCATTTTTATTTGGGTTTCCAATCATGCACACACTTTCTAACGTAGATGTACTGTAAGAAAACAACTTAATAACAACTCCTAACAACTTTATACAAGCTAGGAAGCAAGAAAATCAACCACACAATTCATTCCAAACAAGAATACAACTCAGAACAAAAGTAGAAAAGCTGTTGTTTCTAGATCTGTCCACCAAAATAATCTAGGGCTCCAAAAATTAATCTAAGCTAGGAATACATAGACCTAGTCAATATCAAACTCATCTAGTTGTATTTACTTCAAAAAGAATTTTAAACTCATTCTAAAAATCATAGAAGAGCCTACTGGTCTTTTATTACAATGGATGGCATTTCCATTTGGTAACTCACCTTTATGTGAGGTCAAGTGATATGGATAGATCTTTAAAAGGTCTATCCAGAACATTTTAGTTTGTTCATTTTGGTTACATATTTTAAAAGTTATGGTTCAAACATTCTCACAGATACTCTGTGCCAAAACAGTTCTTGTGTCCAAAATAATGGTCCAAACTTAGATCTTCAAATTTTATATGGTTTAGATTTCATAATATTCGTTCCATGAATTTTGGTAGATTTTATTTTGCAGGTTTAGCATTTTTCTAACGTCCAAAGTAAAAGTACAACATTCTGTTAAAATTTCAAAGAATAAACTGCAGCGCAGTGCGGGCTGGATCGGAGTGGGCACGGCCCAACTAACGGGTTGTGCAGCCCAACTGCGATGCGCGCGCGGGATCCGGCGCGGGAACGGTTCCGTTTAAACACAACCGTGGATCTAAGATCCGACGGTGCTTGGTCATCTCCTTCCTCTCTCCACTCCTCTCTCTCACTCACGTACGGCCGGCGGCGGAAAAGGCATGGGGAGGCTCACCTAGGGCTCGGGGATGATTGACGCGGGCTCGGGGGAGGTTCAGGTGGTCGAGGGAGCCGAGGGAGACGGTCGGTGGCGACGAGCGCGGCCCCGAGCGGTGGCGCGAAGCAGACGCTCGTGGCGGCGCTTCACGGACGGCGGCGGCGACTCCGGCGGGTAGAGGGCAGGGGAACACGTCCGGGAGGCTCAGGGGGGTACGGGGAGTGGATCTAGGCAAACGAGAGGGTGGGGATGGAGGGGATCGAGCAGAGCCACGCCGTGGCCGTGGTGGTCACCTGCGACGTGCTCACTGCTCGTGCGCGCTCCAGGGGCTAGGGCTCGGGCACATCTCGAGCCGCGGAGGTGAGGTGGGTGTGGGAGAGGTGCAAGGCGCAAGGGTTAGGGCTAGGGTTACTTATATCCGTGGGGGTGAGGGTAAGGGAAAGATTGGCACTCGGGTTGATGTCAACCAGAGGCATGAGGGCGCCCAGGTTTTTTTTTGGTCTTTTCCTTGTGAGCACTGGGTGTCCTAGTCAGCTAGCACATGGTTTCAAGTCTTATCCTGGCCTTTGGGTGCAAGTGGAGGCAAGGATAGGTCAAAATGGTCAAAGGCATGGGCATGCCCATACCTGCCACATCACCACTTCTCTCTCTGGTGTTCTTCCTGCCTAAGGCTTCTAGAAGGTAGCTACTGCATCCTGGTTCGAGTACATATGTTAGTCAACAAGTTAGATTAGGCCACACTTCAAAAATTGCAAATAAACAACAAGAAATCATTTGTGCAAAAGTGTATCTCTTACTGTTCACTGAAAAATTCTGAAAATTCAGATTAAGACTTAGAAATTTTCTAAGTGTTGGAAACAGATAAAAAGTTCAAAAAGTTGAGTTTGTTTTCAAGGTTCAAATGATTCCCCCAATTGGTTTTCAAAGTATGGACTTGTAAACCATGTTATAAACTTTGAGAAACATCTTTTGAAAACAATTTTGAAATAGTTTAAGTCCATGAAAACAATGTGGAAAAAGGTATACTTTCTGTTTTTATCTGTTTTTCAAAAATGCCTTTTCCCACCTTAATTTTACACCACAAAAATAACAAGCAAAAGATAGTTTTTGTTTATCCAAAAATAAAACTAAGATTATGGGTTTGTAGTACATATACAAAGGATCAATTAAATGTCAAGAAAACATAAAATAATAATTTATAGCCTAGTGAAAACAAAGGTAGAAAACATGTACTTGGCTATATTTTCATGAAATGTTTTCCATAGAAATCTCAAAAGAAAACTTTCATAAATAATTTTGAAAACTTGTTTTCTTGGATCCATCAAAGTTAAAAGTTTGTTTTAACATGCAAACAAGAATGATCCAAGTCTTGAAGTAAAAATCCACTCAAGTAATAATAGGAAAACATCAGGGAAAAATTATCAGGAAAATAATAGAAATGTTTTTTCAGAAACATTTGGTATTGGTTTTGTAAAGAAACAAAACTTGTGTTTCCAATATGATTTAGATCATAAACACATGTTAGTTCAAACAATCATGTTGTTAGAAAAAAAAATTGTTGGCCCTAATTTTTGTCTTCTTGAGCACATTACAAGAATCCAAAAACTGGGTGTGACATCAGGTCCATAGGATCCCTAAAAGAATGGCGCTCGTCGGGATGTCCTCGAAGGATGCGCATCAGCAGAGTTCAAGCGGAAAGAGACGAATGTGGACATCAGATTCTCTAGCCACCAAGTAGGCCGATGGAGCAACTGTAAGGAAGGATCCGCTGAGGGTGTTCCCAAGGAGGGAAAAGTGGACAAGTGAACAAGATGACCTACCAATAAGGATGGATCTAGAAAGCAGTAGGCGGACCGCCCTACCCGAGGAGGGTTGGCGACCATCTAGTGGGACATGGATCACACCCAGCTCGTGTTGTTAAAGGGAGGTGGTCGAGATGTGGGTGGAGTCCCGTTGGGGCTCCACTTACCGATACCATGCACCTGCGACTGAAGCGGTTGCACACATCTCATCATCAAGGTGATCAGGAGATCCAACCCTGTGAGTCCCTCCACCACGAGCTCTCCTCGGCGCCTTTTCAAGATGGCGACGCATTGGCATCGTCGTGGCTCCGCGGATTCCAACACTCACTGGATGGTGGGAGGCGAGGGATGACCGGAAGATGGCTGGGTCCACCAGAGGAACGAGGTAACTCCGGGAAGTAAAAGAACAAGCGTTCTGATGCATGCATTTTAGGTGCTATTTACTTAATATTTTATTAATAAGTAGATAGGGAATTTGGTATTTTACCGTGCCAAAGTGCACCATTCATGTCTATGTATGCAAATTGTTGAAATTCCAAAGATATAGTTCATACAAGGCATAAAAGAGCATAATTGGACATAATATGAGATCACAACAATTAAGCCCATTTCAAAGAAGTACATATCCACAGAAGTCAAAAGAGAGGCAGAAGACCACTTAACGAGCACGGTATGGTCAATTACGACCGTACCAGTCACCGTACCACCTATGTTCAGCGGGCAAACAACGTAGCACCCACATAACGGGTGACGGTATGATGCCTTGGGGGCGTGTTGTTCGTTAGGTTACTCCGTGCGTGGATTTTGATGTAGAACATCGGCAAGCTTTCCCTTGAAATTAAGAAAGGTTATCGAATCCAGGAGGACACGGAGGTTCTTCACAAGGTTGTCAGCGGCGCAACTGGCGTGGAACCTGCACACAAACAAACACACTACTTTGCCCCAACAAAACAGAGAGGTTATCAATCTCTCCGGTCTTGCTGAAAACAAAGGGATTAAACGTATGCTGCAGAAAACAGTGATGATTGCAGGAAACAGTATGATTGTTGTAGGTGGTTTAACAGTATGAGAAAAATGGACCTGGGTCCACAGTTCACTAGTGGTGTCTCTCCGGTCTCTCCGGTCTTGCTGAGAACAATATGATTGTTGTAGGTGGTTTAACAGTATGAGAAAAATGGACCTGGGTCCACAGTTCACTAGTGGTGTCTCTCCATAAATCTTTCTAGCATGTTGGGTAAACTAATTACAGCTGGGCAATTGACAAATTGTCGTGGTGGTGTCACGGCAGATGCCATGGGATGGCTAAAGATGTGGGGACGATGGACGCTGGAGGTGTCCGGGGAGGGATCACGCGACGAGTAGCCGCGTGAGGTAAGATCCACACAACACAAACAACACGATGTACCCAGGTTCAGGGCCCTCGTGAGGAGGTAAAACCCCTACTCCTGCCTTCCTCTATGTATTACGATGTCTCTCCGAGTAGGTACAATACAGATGATATCGCTACCGAGTAGCCCCTTGCTCCTCTCCGAGTAGAGCTAGGGCAAGAACTTAGGGTTTCTAGGGTTCACTATGAGCCTGGAATGAGATCGTCTGTGTCCGTCCCTCGCGCAGGAGGCGGCTGGGCACCTTATATACGTGGCGCCCAGCCGGATACGTCCAAATCCTAGACAAGTGTCGACATAGTGTGCACACTGTCCTGTCTCCGAGTACCCGCTGACAGCTTTGGTCGTTGGTCTTGGCTGCTTCTGTAAAGTCGTTGGGCAAAACTAGGGGACAGACTGGTATCACTGTACCTAGTCACAGAGTAGGCCCCCCTTATCCTGCCACCGACTGCTTCCATGCTGTCACTGTCAGGCAGGCCGTCCCCACGTGAACAGTAGTTCGAATGCTGCCAAGTACGGACCCAGGATACGCGGGATCCTGTGTCAGAACGGCTCCTTTGACTTCCTGCCCGAGTAGTTTCCCGCCAAAGGTTCCCGCCAATTGTACTCGGGCCAAACCTTCTACTCGACAGGGTAAAACTTGACTGATATCTCCTTCTGGTCATCTTGAGGTGAGACCGGGTAGCAGTCGACCGGGTAGAGAGTACCCGGTAGTCGGCTACTCGACCAAACCTCTCTTCTGTAAACGGCCTTTACCACCTGTCTTTACCCTACTCGGGGGTAACCCCCCGACAGCAGTCCCCGAAGCTGGTTGAGTCTTGCGAACTTGTTCACTAGGCTCTGCCAGCTTAAAACCAGCCTTTGCATCTCAGCCATCGAACCTCAAGATGACCGATTCGGTCCTCCGAATAGCTATCCGGAAAGTATCTTGGGTTTCCTTTTCCGAGTAGCAGCTGCTTTCTACTCTGTATCCGAGTAAAAAGACTTAGCGAAAATTCGCAAACTGAGCCTCTGCGGCGCAGAGCAACATCCAGCCCTTCACGCAGGCACTGCCTACGTGTCAAGCATCCACGACCTTGTCGTTTGGTTGCCCAGGACACGACGCCACGTGTCCAGTTTTCACGCCGTGGGCCCACCGGCCGTCATGTCCCATCACGCGCAGTTACTGGCCACGATCTGAAGGTGGGATCAAATGCGGCCGTTACGCGCGCAACCCGCGCTTGCGTGCGTTTCTAGCCGGCCACAGGACCCACCACACGCCACAGTCGATCCCACTACCGCGGTGGTAACGGTAATACCGCGAGGGAGGTATAAATACCCCTGCGGTAATTTCCTTTTCTTCTTCCCTGCGCTTTTCCCCTTCTGCCTCCTGTTCTTCTTCTCCACCGAGCCCTCCGCCGCCGCGCAAGCTTCCGCGCCGCCGCGGACTCACTCCACCGAGCAACTACACTCGAAAATCATCCACTCCTCCTACTCGCAAGGATGGCCAAGGCTAGCTGGGCGGGTTCCTCCGTCACCCAGGCCAATCTCGCCTGGCTCGTGTCCAGCAGGAGGGTTCCTCCCGGCGTGGAGTGCCGGGCACCCGACGACGAGGTTGTGCCAACTCCACGAGACGGCGAGCGGGTGGTCTTCATGTCGCACTTCGAGCGCGGGTTCGGACTGCCCGCCTCGGACTTCTTGCGCAAGTTCCTCGACCACTTCGGGCTGCAGATGCATCATCTGCCGCCCAACGCGGTCGTCTTCCTCGCCTACCACGTCGTCGTCTGCGAGGCTTTCCTCGGCATCAGGCCCACGACTGATACGTGGCTCAGGTACTTCAATCTCCGCCAACAATCAGTCGGGAAGAAAGAAGGTGCAGGTATCGGCCGCGCCACCGACACGGGCTGTGCCATGATGGTGCAGCGGACGGGTACAAACCATCCCCGCATCCAGGGGCTGGATTCCTGCCGAATGTGGCAGCAGACATTCTTCTATGTGAAGAATGTCCCCGCCACGGAAGGAGGTGTGGTTGATGACCGAATCAACCTGCCCGCTTGGAGGAACCGTGCTCCACTCGGGTCGAACTGGAAGGAGAAGCCCAACATCGACGAAATCGCCGTCGAGATAGAAGACAGACTCGGCGAGTTGAAGAAGCTGGGCCTCAAGAATGACGACCCGGTGATATGCTGGATCAAGCGCCGAGTACTCCCACTGCAGGAGCGCTGCCATCTCATGTGTTACATGGGAGGCCCGCGCGACTGCACCAGGACCACCACCATCGAAATCGACGACGTGGATGTTGCCTATCATGCCAGGAACATGCTGAAGACAAGCCTCACCGAGAGGTGGCGGTATGGCTTCGCTCCGTACAGCCGCACGCTACCGATTGCCCGGGTACGTTCTTCCTTCTCTGTTTTCGCCTCTGCTTTCCGAGTAGATAGCTTCCCTTTCCGCCCCGACTAGCAATCACCTGATGCGCCGAGTAGAGAACTTAGTCGACTCACGCTTAGGCCTAGTATGCTTTGTGTGTGCACGCCTATCCGGGTAGAACATTTGGAAAACTGCATAGGCTTAGTGTGCTTTGTGCCTGCACGCCTGTCCGAGTAGTATACTTTAGAAAACTGCATAGGCTTAGTGTGCTTTGTGTTTGCACGCCTGCCCGAGCAGAGTTCCATCCTGCTACTCGGTTAACTTACGATCCTTCTCTGTCTTTCAGACTCTTACTAGACAGTTGATTGAGAGTCGCGAGGTTTTTGAGGAGAACTGGTTCGCCGATCGCGAGGAGGATGACATGTTGCCCTCTGATGACGCGGGACAGAGCAGCCCCGCTCCTGACAAGCGCGATGCTCTCCGCACTTGGTCAGATGAAGGCTCTCACGGTATTGTTATTTCTTCTCTCGTTTGCTTCCGAGAAACACCAGCCCCTTGCATTGCTGTTTCTGATTCTTCCTTCTTCTCTTTTGAATTTCTCAGATGAGGCCGCTGCGGAGAAGGAGGACGAGGATGAGGGCGAGAACGAGGGCGATGCGCCCCTCGTCGTTCAACCTCTGTCTACTGCCCCTCCCGAAACCCGCAAGCGGACCGGGATCGAAGCACAGGCGCCTCCAGCCAAGAAAAGGAAGCCCGCCGAGAAGGAGGAGGCCGCCGAGAAGAAGAAGAAGGTTACTGTCAAGAAACCCCGACGACAGCTTAAATCCACCACTGCGTGAGTTCTCTTCTCGTTTGCCCTCCTTCTCGCGTAATACTGTTTTCCTCCAAACCTTCTTCCAATCCTTAATTCCTTTCTTCTCTGCAGTCCTGCCATGGATGCGAACGCAGCCCTCGCATCCGACCCAGCCCAGAAGAAACCAGTACCTCTGGTCAACCTGGACGATGATGATGAGGACCGCGACGCCAATGCTGCTGCTGCCAACCCAGCACAAGGAGCAGCGTCGGAACCAGCAGCACATGACACCGCCGTCCACGACGAGAGACCCCCTTCTCCACCGGCTAGCAACGCCGAGGAGAATCAAGAACAAGAAAAGCAAGACGCCGCCGCCCTTGAGCGGCCAGAGGCAGAGCAGCCCACCACCGAGGCTGCCGCACAAGAGAACGTTGCTGCCGAGCAGCTGGTGACAGATGACCCCGCCGCGGATGCTACCGTAGCAGATGTCTACCCACTGCCAGGCGGTGGATCCGCGGCGCCACCAACTGCGCAAGGCCCTACGCCACCAGCTGCGCAAGGCCTTACACCACCGATTTCCTCCTCGTCTCCACAGAGCAAGGACACATCCAGCTCTCCTGGGCGAGCAGCCAAGCAACAGGCCCTTGATGCTCTGAGGGATTACTGTTCCAAGAAAGGTCTATCCGAGAAGGAGACTGCCGATAAGGTGGCTGCCGAGGAGGCCAAGGCCAAGGAGGAAGCCGCCGAGAAGGCCAAAGCCGAGAAAGAAACTGCTGAGAGAGCTAAGGCCGAGCAGAAGAAGGCCAGGGCTGAACAGAAGAAAGCCGAGAAGCGAGCTGCCGAGGAAGCAGTCGCCGAGAAGGCAAAGGCCAAGACTGAGGGGAAAAAACCCGAGGATCCCGAGAAGCAGAAGATCGAGAAGGAGCAGACGAAGAAAAGGGCCAGAGAGCAAGGCGCATCCGCAGGCGGAGCACTCGCGATCCGCGACTCCGGCCCGATTCCTGCTGCACTCTCTGCGGGCGCTCGCGCTGCTGGCCAGCCTTGCTACCCGGAATATATGATTGAGGTTAGCCACCAACATAGCATCGGCTTCCCTCCCCAAGATAAAGCTGTAGCTATTCAGAAGGGGAGGAAAGCAGTAGCCAGGAATACTCCTCCCTTCGATCCAGCCCAGAATAAACCCGTCAATATTGCTTCTCGGGGACCCCAAGACAAGCCAATAACCTCCAAGGGTCTTGAGCAGGTACTGGATACTGTCGGCTACATCAGCGCCAAGTGGGACAGCGGGGTTCTCGGAGAGGAGAAGTGGCACGGCTTGACCCTTGGCTCCGTCGACCACTACCGCGTGGAGTGGAACAAGATCGACCTGGGACACCAGCCCATGTCCGTCTCCACCGATACCGCAACCCTCGCAGCCAAGATGTTCTTGCACCGCAAGAACGCCGAAGATATCGAACAGAGTTACGCAGTAAGTCTTTTTGCCTTTTCCGAGTTGAATTTTCTTCTCTTCTACTCGCCCTTCTTCTTTCTCACCATCACTCCCAGTCCCCGAGATTTGGGTCGGGTAGGTGGATACTCTCCGAGTAGCCTCCTACTCGGGCCGAATCTTCTCTGCATTGCCTGACTCATTTTCTTCTCGGTTTTCAGGATAGCGTTCTTAAGCGGACCAACTTGTACCGCATCCTTCTCTGGAATCACTCCATCGCCAGGAGGCGTATTGCTGCGCTGGAGAAGGAGAAGTTAGCTGCTGAGGTTGCGAGCAAAAATGCAAACGACAGCACCCAACAGCTAGCCGAAGTGCAAGGTACGCCTTTAGCCACGCGGTTCCTGCGTTTTATGGTTACGCCCGCTTCTGCTTTTTCACGCATTAACCTTTCCTTCTCTGCAGAGAAACTGAAAGCCTTGGCCGACGAGCATGAAAAATGCCGTAGCTTCGTGGAGAACGCCGAGGCCACGACAAAGAAACTTGAAGGTGAGTTTGCTGTTTACTCGGTATGTCCTTGAACTCGGTTCTTCTCTGCCCGTTTACTGACCTCATCTTGTCTTTTCGCAGAAGATTATAAGTCATTTGCTGAGGCGCACAAAGATTGCGTCCAGCCAGCAGAGGTGGAGAAACAGCTGTCCGACCAGGCCATTACTCTGATTAAGGACCACACCACCGAGATGGAGAAGCTGCAGGTCCAGCTTCAGAACGCGCTCCAAGACGCCGTGAAGATTGGCGCCGAGAGGGACGCGGCCATCGCCGAGAAAGCCAAGGCCGAGACTACTTTCAAGGCCAAGGAGAGGGCCCTCGAGGCTGAGTGCGAGACTCTGAAGAAGACCAATGCTGATCTTTTCGCTCAGATGGACACCCTGCGCCAGGTTCAATCAAAGCAGATTAACAACGAGGAATCCTGGAGAACCAAGCTGCAGCAGCTGCGCCGCCAACTGATCGGTAAGTTCTTTTCTTCATTGCATCTTTTCTTCTCGGTCCTATTCTTTCTCGGCTTCCTTTTTTCTTTCTCGGTTTTTGATCTTGCCACTTGCTATTTCAGCTATCTGGCCTCGTCTTGAGTCTACCTCTGCGCCCTCGATAGCCAAGGCCCGAGCAGTTCGCCTTTCACTGGGTGAGCCGATTGACACCAGGGCTGACATCGAGGATAGCTTGCTGGTGCTCAAAGGTTACTTCGAACAGCTGGCCGGCTGCGGGACTGATTTGATGCACGCGGGCATTGAGCTCCACCGGCTGTTCTGGCCCCATGATCCTGAGCCAAAAAGCATGCGGGCGCTCGCCCTCAAGCTGGAAGGCGTGAAGGCCGAGTTGAAGAAGTGGCGAGCCTCCGGAGCCCGTGCTGGTGCGGACGTGATGCTTCTCTGCATTGCGTCCTGGTATGAAAACTTGGATATGCAGCTCATCCGCGGGAAGCGCAATGACTCCAAGTGGGAGACTGACGCCGATAGCGTGGCCTTGCGCAAGCAAATTGCATATGATGTCGCAGAATGCGCCGAGACGGAGGTCTACATCGACGGCGTCCCCGAACCCGACACCGAGTACGAGGACGAAGAAGATGATGACGAGGCGGAAGAGCTTGGTGATTTCTTCGAATCTCCCAAGGGCAAGGCCGGGAAGGGAAAAGCCACTGTCGTCGCGAGTAGCGATGAAGACGAAGAGGCGCACATCGACTCCGAGCCACTCGACTTCGGCACTTCCTCAGGTGCTGCTCTCGACGACACGGTGCCTCCTCCTGGCCATGCTTCAGGATCCTCCTCGACTCCAGGACCCGTCTCGGTGGCCACGGCCACTTCCGAGCAGGCGGTCACCCAGGAAGACGCCGAGATGGAGGAATCCGCCGCCGTGCAGACGGGGGCGGATGCCACTCAAGCCGGCCCCGAAGAAGCAGCTACCACCAGCGCCACTGAAGAAACTGCTGCCAAGGCCGCCGCCGAGGAAACATCAGCCAAGGCCAGCGCCGAGAACATCTCCTCTTCAACTTGAAGCAACCTGCAATCTTTTCTTTCACTTGAACATTTTATCAGATCCCCGGGATGCCGGGAGCAGATGTAACAGACTACCTTTATCTTGCTTGCTACTCAGTTTTTATGCCCACTCGGTTTATGTTGACATTAATCAATTTGAACGACACTGGCTTAATGCCGAGTTGTGTTTCCATGCGAGTCCCCGAGTAGCTTTTCTCATTCACCCTGTCTTTTCATCTCTGCTCTACCTGCGACTTGTCGCTTGTTTGGTATTCGAGTCACAAGAATCAAAGAACAAGGCTGCAAATACTTAGCCGCTAGAAAACAATCATGATAACGCAGCCCACCACCTAGCCGAGAAGACGAAAACAGGGAACAAAAAGTAACCGACAATCTACTCGGTTCCTGCACTCTTTCTTCCTTAGTGATTTTCGTGTGCTCATTGACCTTTTGCTTGTTCTCTTGCTTGCCATGAAGCCGGGTTTCGGACAGCAGCGGAGTCGAAGAGTTGGCATATAGGTTTAAACACAGTACTCAATGCACTTTTGAGTTCTGAAGTGAAGCAACCGAATAGACAAAAGAACAAGCCGAGTAAAAACACTTAGAGCAATTTTGGACGAGGGCAGTCCCCGAGAACAATTTTAGATTGCAGAGTAGAATTTCAACTCGGATGAAAGGGTACATACACATCTTTGCTTACGAATGAAAACGACGAAGTAGAGCTACATTCCAGGGACGCTTGGTTTCCTCTCCAGCTTTATCTGCCCTGTTCGCCTGCGATGGGCGCACATCTACAAGATAGTACGCGTCATTGTGCAGCGCTTTGCTGACAATGAAAGGCCCTTCCCATGGAGGAGACAACTTGTGCATCCCGGCTGTGCGCTGCACAAGCCTAAGGACCATGTCTCCTTCTCGGAAAACCCTTGGGTTCACCTTTCGGCTATGATAGCGCCGCAGGTTTTGCTGGTAGATAGCCGAACGTGACAGAGTCAGCTCTCTTGCTTCTTCAAGCAGGTCAACGTCGTCTTCTCGAGCTTCTCTCGCCTCCACCTCAGTGTAGAGGGCTACTCGGGGGGAGTCATGCTCTAAGTCTATTGGCAACACGGCCTCAGCCCCGTATACCAAGAAGAATGGCGTGTAGCCGGTTGACCGGTTAGGGGTAGTCCTTAGACTCCACAACACCGCTGGCAACTCTTCTAGCCAACACCCAGGTGTTTTCAGCAACGGCTCAATCAGCCTCGGCTTGATGCCTGCCAGTACCATTCCATTTGCCCTCTCAACTTGCCCATTGGAGGCAGGGTGCGCGACTGACGCAACGTCTAGTCGGATATGCTTATCTCTGCAGAATCGCACCATTGCCCCCTCTGCAAAGTTGGTGCCGTTGTCGGTGATGATACTGTGCGGGTAGCCATATCTCATGATCACATCCTTCACAAATTTCACAGCTGTGACCCCATCGCACTTCCGAATAGGTTTCACCTCGATCCACTTGGTGAACTTGTCCACCATGACCAAGATATGTGTCATGTTGCCCTTAGCCGGCTTGAAGGGACCAACCATATCCAAGCACCAAACAGCAAACGGCCATGTGATAGGAATTGTTTTCAACTCGGATGCTGGCATGTGAATCTTACTTGCGAACATCTGGCAGCCGGCGCACTTCCTCACAATGTCCTCAGCTTGCTGCAATGCAGTGAGCCAGTAGAAGCCATGCCGAAAAGCTTTCTTTACTAAAGCCCGAGAAGAGGCGTGATGCCCACATTCCCCTTGATGTATCTCCACCAGGATTTCTTCTCCTTCCTCTGGGCTCACACAGCGTTGCAGCACACCAGTGGCACTTCTCTTGTGCAGCACATCTCGGACTAAGGCGTAGCCCTTGGATCTTCTCTGAATCTGCCTTGCGGTCACCTCATCTTCAGGTAAAGTACCGTCTCTTAGAAAGGATAATATGGGCATTGCCCAGCTCGGTGTCTCCCGCACGGGAAACACTGGTTCGTCCATTTCCATTGAGACAGGCTCTGGTGGCTGCACAGGAGGAGTAGGAGCGCTTCTCTGCAGCCCAGATCGATTGGCGAGAACTTCTTCAATGAGTGCAACAGCTTCTGGGTTGAGGGCGGCAGTCCCCGAGTAAGGAGTGGCAGTCCCCGGGTAAGGAATGGCAGTCCCCGGGTAGGGAGTGGCAGTCCCCGGGTATGGAGTGGCAGTCCCCGAGTAGGGAACGGCAGTCCCCGAGTAAGGAGCGGCAGTCCCCGAGTATAGGACGGCAGTCCCCGGGTTCCCTGCAGCACTCTCCCAGTCAATCTCCATTGGGTCAGATTCTTCACTTGGCAGAGAAGGGACAAAGATGGATTCCGAGTTGGGGGAAGGCTTGATGGATGGCTTCCTCAAATGCTCCAAGGCAATCCCTGCCGGGATGGACTGCCGAGAAGATCCCAATTTGGACAGCTCATCTGCTGCCTCGTTCTCTGCTCGGTGAATATGCTGGAACTCACAGCCTTCGAAAAACCCAGTCATTGACTGCACCAGGAAGCGATACGATGCCATGTTGGCATCCAAAGCATCCCAGGTACCTGAGACTTGCTGCACCACCAGATCTGAGTCGCCATAGCAGATAATGCGCTGCACACCAACCTCCTTTGCTACTCGCAAACCATGCACAACTGCCTCGTACTCGGCGACATTGTTGGATGCCTTGAAATGAATCTGCAACACATACTTGAGCTGATCGCGCTTGGGCGATGTAAGCACAACGCCAGCACCAAGGCCTTCTTTCACCTTTGAGCCATCAAAGTGCATCTTCCAATAGTTGGAAACTGGAGCGGGAGGTTCATACTGCATCTCGGCCCAGTCCACAAGAAATTCCGCCAGTACCTGAGACTTGATTGCTTCTCTTCTCGTATACGCGGGAGCGTACGCGGCTAGCTCGATCGCCCACTTGGCTACTCTGCCACTCGCCTCCTTGTTACCCATGATGTCCGAGATGGGAGCTGAGCTCACGACAGTGATGGGATGCTCCTGGAAGTAATGTTTCAGTTTCCTGGCGCCCAGGTACACACCATATGTCATCTTCTGGTAATGTGGATAGTTTTGCTTGGAACTGGACAGCACTTCACTGAGATAGTAGACTGGGCGCTGCACACTCTTGCCTTCTTCTTCTCGCTCCACCACTATCACCGCGCTGACTACTCGGTTAGTCGCGGCAATGTATAGCAGCATAGGCTCCTTGGGTAGCGGACTAGCCAAGACGGGAGCGCTAGCCAACATTGCTTTCAGCTCATTGAATGCCACATCCGCCTGCGGAGTCCAGACAAACTTGTCGCTCTTCTTCATCAGCTGGTACAGAGGCAGAGCCTTCTCGCCCATTCGGCCCAAGAAACGGCTCAGAGATGCCAAACAACCCGTGAACTTCTGCACATCTTTCAATGATCTCGGCAAAGACATGCTTTCAATAGCTTTTATCTTAGACGGATTGGCTTCAATGCCCCGACTAGAAACGAGAAATCCGAGTAGCTTTCCCGCTGGTACACCAAAGGTGCACTTACTCGGATTCAGTTTCATTTTGTACCTGCGTAGGTTAGCAAAGGTTTCCTCCAAGTCGGCAAGCAGAGTATGTGTTTTATTCGTTTTGATGACAATGTCATCTACGTACACCTGCACATTCTTGCCGAGTTGGTCATGCAAGCATTTCTGCATGCATCTCTGATAGGTTGCACCCGCATTCCTCAGGCCAAAACACATGACACGATAGCAATAAGCCCCGTACGGGGTAATGAAAGCAGTCTTTATTTGATCAGCAGGGTTGAGTGCAATCTGGTGGAAACCAGAGTAGGCATCTATGAAAGACAACAGCTCACAGCCGGCAGTGGAATCGATCACCTGATCGATGCGAGGTAGCGGGAAAGGATCCTTGGGGCATGCCTTGTTCAAGTCGGTGTAGTCGACACACATGCGCCATGCGGTGGCAGCCTTGGGATCTTCCTTTTTCTTCTCGACCATGACCGGGTTGGCCAACCAGTCCGGGTGCAGCACCTCCATGATGAAGTTGCTGATCAGCAGCTTGGTGATTTGATCACCGATGGCCTTCCTTCTCTCATCCCCGAAACGGCGTAAAGCCTGCTTCACGGGCTTGGCGTCAGGGCGCACATGCAAAGAGTGATCAACCAACTCCCTCGGGACTCCTGGTAGATCTTCATTGGTCCAGGCGAACACGTCCCGATTCTCACGGAGGAAGTGGATGAGCGCGCTTTCCTATTTCTCGGCCAACCCGGCACCAATGATGGCCACGCGCTCCGGGAACTCGGGGTCAACCTGGACAGTCTTGGTCTCCTTGGCAGCTTGAAAAGCAGTACCCTGCTGGGTACTCGGCACACCCTGCGCGCCAGCTTGTGCGGACTGAGCCATGGCCACCACCTCGTACATCTTCTTCTTCTCGGCAGCAATCACCATCGATTCTGCCAGCTGAGAGCTAGCAGAGGCACACTCCATGGACTTCTTGTAATCTCCCGAGATGGTGATGACGCCATTGGGCCCGGGGATCTTCATCTTCAGGTAAGCCACATGAGTGGAGGCCATGAACTTGCTCAGAGCAGGCCTTCCGAGTAGAGCATGATAGGGGCTCTGATGATCCACCACTTCAAACTGCAGCCGCTCAGTGCGGCAGTTCTCCCGAGTACCGAATAGCACATCAATCCACACTCGGCCAATCGGGTTGCAGGAGATCCCGGGCACGATGCCATGGAAAGTGGTCTTGCTAGGCAGCATCATGTTCTCGGCCAGGCCAAGCTTCTCGAGCGTGTCCTTGTACACAATGTTGATGCTGCTGCCGTTGTCGATCAGCACTTTGCTGAACCTCACGTTCTTCTCGGGGCCCAGGAAAGTGGGATCCAGCACCAAGGCATAGGTACCCGGATTGGGCATCACCTTGGGGTGATCTGCCCGAGTCCACCTGATCTCCTGGTCGCACCAGTACATGTAGTGAGGGACAGCCGGAATCACTGCATTGACCTCCATGGCCCGCCTGTGCTGTGACTGCTTGTCGACTGCCTCAGAAGTGAAGATCATATAGCTCTCATGGTGCTCTTGGTACTGGTTAGGGCCATTGCCCCCGTTGTTGCCATTGTTGCCATTGTTGTTACCCTGATAGTTGTTGTTGCCTCTGTTGTTGTTGTTGCGGTTGTAGTTGTTGTTGTTGCGGTATCTCTCGTTGTTGAAGTTCTGGTTGGCTCCTAGAGCCACCTGGTTTACATTCTCCCTTCTCGGGTACACTGGCGGCCGAGCTGCGGGAGCGCGAGTAGGCTGAACAGTAGCATTGGCAGCTGGCAGAGGAGGAGGAGGAGGCAAGCCATCACTCTTGATCACATCCCACCACTCGCATTGCCGAGTAGTATGGTTCGCAGGCCTTGAGGGGTGATGAGTGTGAAAGCTGCATGGGCCATCCTTCATGTCATCGAAGACAAACTTCTTCGGCTGCTCGGAGTTCCCGCTACTCGGCTGTGCAGTGCGGAACGGTTTCTTGTTGCCCTGGCCCTGGTTCTGGTTCTGCCCGTAGGCTCCAGCAGGTTTCTGCCTTTGGCCACCACCGCCTCCGACATTCACTGCATTCACCTCTTCGGGATCATACCGAGTATCTACTCGGCGCTTGTTGCGGAACTCGTTGCGCTTGCTGCTGTTGAAGTTTCTTCTCGGCTCAGAGGAATCCATCAGTGGCTGAGTAGGATCACCGAGTGCGTACTGATCCGCAATCTTGATGGTCTCGGCCAGGGTGTTGGGCATCTCCCTCTGCAATCTCTGCCACAGCATGCTGCCATGTCGGCAACCCTGCGCAAACCAAGTGATGGCCTGTGCTTCATTCACACCCTCACAGGTGTTCCTCAAGGTGCTCCACCGAGTAAGGTACTCGCGGTCCGTCTCGTCTTCTCGCTGCCGGCAAGCCGACAACTGCCGTGGCCTATTCGGCCTCTTGTAGGTGCTGGTGAAGTTGCTGATGAAGGCATCCGAGAAGTCCAGCCAGCAGTTAATACTGTTCTTGGGCAAGTTGTTGAGCCAAGTGCGAGCCGGACCCTCTAGCATCTGCGGCACATAGCGCACCGCCCATCTCCTGTTGCCATTCGCGATATGGACCGCGGTGACGTAGTCGTTGAGCCAATCTTCAGGCTTGGTGCTACCATTGTAGCTCTTGGTGCCTCTCGCGAGCTGAAAGCCCTTCACGGAAGGCTCATTCATGATGCGCGGGCCAAAGCACTCGGGGCCGGGAGGACCCGTGCTCTCAAGCCGCGCCGACAAGCTGATACGGTCCAGCTGGTGCCTTGCATCTCCAGGCGCCAACACGCGCTCACCCACACGGTCATGGATGTCATAACCAGCCATCTCCATAGCCGAGTAGCCATCATCATACCTATCCACTTGCATCGCAGCAGGCTGCTCCACCGGGTTGGCGACTGGCGCCACTGGGCGCGGCTGCTGCCTCTGCCGAGTAGGCGGAGCTGCGGGTTGCCGAGAAGTACCCGGACGTGCGGCTTCTCGGACACGGCTTTGAGCTTGATGGGCTTGAGAGCCTGCTCTCGCAGCGTTGTGTTCCTGCCCGGGCTGCTGCGGCACAGCAACCTGTTTCGCGGCAGCGGCCGGGTCATACACCTGCATTTGCCTGTCTCTACCCGTACGCCCGCTGCGGCTCTTCTCGCGGCTAGGATGCGGAGATGAGGCTTGATCGTTAGATCTAGCCGCGTGCGAATGAACCACTTGCGAAGCTCCAGCTCCCGGGTTGGCCTTCCGGAACTCCTCGTTCTGCCTGGCGGCCTCCAGCACCAGCTCGCCTAGCCTCTCCTGCTGCCTGCGACGCGCCTCTCCCTCTAGGCGCGGCAACTCGGCAGCCACAGCCTCCGCAGCTCGCAGCGTCTTGGCGGGTGTGCTGTACCTTGGCCTTGTGAAGGTGTTCGCGGTGGCGGACTGCGCGGGCTCCTCCGCAACAGTCGCCATCTCGGCGCCTAGGTTGCGCCGCGTTGCGCCTACCCTGCTGGGCCTCCTGGCCACCGGCGTGAAGCCGTGAGCCTTGTTGTATTCGAGCTGGTCCAGGCTCAGCTCCAACCTGATCTTCTCCAACTCCGCCTGCTCGGCGAGCAGCTCCTGGCGTTGCCGCTCGAGCTGCTCCCTCTCGGCTAGGAGCTCGAGGTCGGTGGGAGTGGGCATCCCGGTTCGCGCAGCTGACGCGGGGATGACCGTAGACGTGGAAGGCGGCAGGTTGCTCTCCTTCTCGTAGGGCCGGCGTGTCCTGCCACCCGCGGGCGGGTCGTCGACCTCCTCGACGACGGCCGCAGCGCCAGTAGCAGCTGCGCCAGCGTTTGCCGCCAAGCCAGTCACCATCACCTCAGCGCAGCATGCAGAGCTGCGCGCGGGCCTTCCACGAGCAGCAACAACCGCGGGAGAATCCTCCGCGTCGTGCACCAGCTCGGGGTAGGTGTCGTTGGCGACGGTGGCGACGTAGACGAGGTGAGAGCCGAAGGAGATCACCGAGCCGCCCTCCGGCATGGTCTTGCCGCCGAAACAGCCGGCGTTGTCGGTGACGAAGTCGAAGGAGCCGAATCTGTGTACAAGGCCACAAACTACGCGCTCCGCTGATGAAGATCCCGTCCGAACAGAAACTCCAGCCAGCGCCGCTGGTTGCCCCACGGTGGGCGCCAACTGTCGTGGTGGTGTCACGGCAGATGCCATGGGATGGCTAAAGATGTGGGGACGATGGACGCTGGAGGTGTCCGGGGAGGGATCACGCGACGAGTAGCCGCGTGAGGTAAGATCCACACAACACAAACAACACGATGTACCCAGGTTCAGGGCCCTCGTGAGGAGGTAAAACCCCTACTCCTGCCTTCCTCTATGTATTACGATGTCTCTCCGAGTAGGTACAATACAGATGATATCGCTACCGAGTAGCCCCTTGCTCCTCTCCGAGTAGAGCTAGGGCAAGAACTTAGGGTTTCTAGGGTTCACTATGAGCCTGGAATGAGATCGTCTGTGTCCGTCCCTCGCGCAGGAGGCGGCTGGGCACCTTATATACGTGGCGCCCAGCCGGATACGTCCAAATCCTAGACAAGTGTCGACATAGTGTGCACACTGTCCTGTCTCCGAGTACCCGCTGACAGCTTTGGTCGTTGGTCTTGGCTGCTTCTGTAAAGTCGTTGGGCAAAACTAGGGGACAGACTGGTATCACTGTACCTAGTCACAGAGTAGGCCCCCCTTATCCTGCCACCGACTGCTTCCATGCTGTCACTGTCAGGCAGGCCGTCCCCACGTGAACAGTAGTTCGAATGCTGCCAAGTACGGACCCAGGATACGCGGGATCCTGTGTCAGAACGGCTCCTTTGACTTCCTGCCCGAGTAGTTTCCCGCCAAAGGTTCCCGCCAATTGTACTCGGGCCAAACCTTCTACTCGACAGGGTAAAACTTGACTGATATCTCCTTCTGGTCATCTTGAGGTGAGACCGGGTAGCAGTCGACCGGGTAGAGAGTACCCGGTAGTCGGCTACTCGACCAAACCTCTCTTCTGTAAACGGCCTTTACCACCTGTCTTTACCCTACTCGGGGGTAACCCCCCGACACAAATAATGAGGGCATGACAATGCAATATATGACAAGATGTTCACTATGATATTTAATAGAGCATTACAACAAAGTACATAGCATATCTATATAGTGCATCTATGCCTAAATAATCCACCTTCGGGTCAGCATCCGCATCATTTCCCGTATTAAGTTGCAAACAACAGATTATTGCATGAAGTATTGTGTGTAATGTAAACAATGCAAAAGAAACATAGACTAAGCATGATTATTTTATCCCTAGTGGCAACAGTACATCCATAACCATGCACATTTCGGTTACTCGAATGCTGATTTCTGGAGGCATGAACCCACTATCGAGCATAAACACCCCCTCTCGGAGTCACAAGCACCTACTTGGCCAAAGAATATACTAGCAACGGAGAGCATGCAATATATAAACAACATAGACATATGTATAAATAAACAACTTTCTCATAGTATCAATATTCATCGAATCCCACGAAACACAACATGTAGCATTACATAACAATGATCTTGATCATGTAGGGCAGCTCATAAGATATAAACATGATAGCACAAAGTGGAGAGACTGCCATCTAGCTACTTCTATGGACCCGTAGTCCAAGGATGAACTACTCATGCATCACTCCGGAGGCAGGCATGGCGGTGTAGAGCCCTCTAGTGATGATTCCCCTCTCCGGAAGGGTGCCGGGAAGAGCTTGAGAACCCTCCCGAACTAGGGTCGACGACGGCGGCGGCGGCTGGACTTTTCATGGTTTCTTGATCGGGTATTTAGGTTTTTCGGGGCATAAGAAATATATAGGCGAAAGGGCAACGTCGGTGGCCACCCGAAGGGCCCATACAACAGGAGGGCACCATCCAGGAGTGGGTCGCTTCCTGGTGTGGCATGGACGCCTCCTGGGTCGGCTTCTCCTCCCCTTCGGGCTTCTAGAGTATTCTGTCGTAATATTTGCGTACGCCAATTTTCGTCCAATTCCGAGAATATTTTAGGACTAGCTTTTCTAAATGAGAAAAACAACAGAAAACAGGAACTGTCACTATGGCATCTTGTTAATAGTTTAGTCTCAGAAAATGCATAAAAATGCTATGAAGGGTAAACAAAACATGTGGCAATTGATATAATAACAACATGGATCATCAAAAATTATAGATACGTTTGAGACATATCACGGTACGGTCACCTCGACCGTACCACTAACCTTACCAGATGGACAACTCGGTAGGGAGGGTGAATCGGAAACACCGACCGTACCAGTTTAAATCGGTAAAAGATAACGATGGCGGTACGGTGAGTGCCTACCATACCACTCACCATACCGGGGTGCGTTTTAGCCTGTTTTGACCGACAGATTGAGGAGAGGTTCCAGACTAGAAAGAGAGGTAGCCAAGAGACTCACGAGACGTAAAACCACGAAAATCCACCAAACTCTAGCATCCGGAAGGTGTCCAGAGGGGGAATTCACATAAGAGAATCCATCTACATCAACTCCATCATCGTGAAGGCCTCCACATCAACTTCCATCTCCATCACCACCATCTAAATCTACGTGATATCATCTCCATCCCTTCTCACTGTAATTCTAGAACATCTAGTTGTGGATTTGCATGTGTATTCGTCCATTCATTCGTGCTCCATTTTCAATACAATCATTATGATGTTTATTGCCTTCATGTGTGAGTAGTTCCATCAGTTCTTGGGGAGATGGGGAAACCCTAGTACTATTATGAATTGAAATAAAGACGCAATGTTTTCTATTTATTGTTTTGTTATAAAAATCCGCATGATATTGTGTGAAGTCGACCGCAAAATAATTGTACCATGGAGCCATGATGGGTTGTTTGGGTTGGTTTGAGGACGACTGACGAGTGAGTATGACAAGACATAAAGTCTCTCCTCCTTTCGTGCCAATCTCCAACGTGGGACCAACGGAGAACTCAGCGTACCAATACCACCTCCACAGGGAGACCCTTAATCACTAGTGCCAGTAGGCATATAGCTTATCATATGGGCTACGTGGTGGTTGGGAGTAGTGTGTTAACCGAGGCATCGAAGGCACATTAATATATGGAACTCCACCCTCACAAACTATTTGAATGAAAACATTATGCACTCCTAATCAATTCATAAGTATGATAGTGGGCCCTTCCCAAGAACAATTTTATCCGTATTGCAATTTCAATCGTTCAATCATCCATTACTCTATTCTATTTCTTTTTATATTTACTTTATTTACTGTTTTATTTACAATCCCTTTATACTACTTTATTTAAGTCACTTTTTACTCTTTGTTTTAGCCTTTATATAATTTGTAGAGCACCAATGAGAGTAGATGATCAAAGCAAAGCCTAGAGGACCATTTCCATAGTTCCATCGTGGTTCGATACTCTTATTTTGAAACTAGCTACAACAACCCTTTGCACTTGCAGGCATCAAGCTATTTTTTGGCGCCTTTCCTGGGGACATGCCACTAACACAATCTTGATCAAATAGTAAAGCAAAGCACCTGAACTGAATGAAGTGATCCAAGTTAATGGTTGATGTCTACGCACGCTTCTATTCTTGTAGACAGTGTTGGGCCTCCAAGTGTAGAGGTTTGTAGAACAACAACAAGTTTCCCTTAGGTGGATCACCCAAAATTTATCGAACTCGGGGAGGTAGAGGTCAAAGATATCCCTCTCAAGCAACCCTACAATTAAGATACAAGAAGTCTCTTTTGTCCCCAACACACCCAATATACTTGTCAGGTATACAGGTGCACTACTTCGGCGAAGAGATAGTGAAATGCGAGTAATATGGATGGATATAAGTAATAATAGCAATCTGAAATAAATATGGCAAGAAGCAAACATGTAGCAGAACAGGTGGAAAACGGTGTTTCAATGCTGGGAAACAAGGCCTAGGGATCCTACTTTCACTAGTGGACACTCTCAACAATGATCACATAATTGAATAACTAAATATCTTATCTTCACTATGCTACTCTTAACCCTCTCCGGTTGGATAACAAACACTAATCATTATGTAGGGCTGCAAAAGGCATTCCTTAAAGTAAGCATTCCCATGTCTAGTTAACCCCATGCTGTCACTATGAGCGCCCTAGAAGGTACTAGACAAACACCACAATTCATAGAGGAGACACACACGATGTTTACACTGTCACCTTCACACAGCGGGACAAGGTGACTCCAAAGTTCATATTAATAAAATACTTGAGTAGCACAAGATGAAGAGTAACATCTACTTATTCAACAAGATTACAAAGCTCACGATCACATATAGATCACACCATGGGAGAGAGAGATGAACCACATAGCTACCGGTAGAGCCCTCATCCTCGGGGGAGAACTACTCCCTCCTCATCATAGGGGACAGAGACAGTGATGGAGATGGAGGTGGAGTCGATGGAGATGGCTTCCGGGGGCACTTCGCCGTCCCGGCAGGGTGCTAGAATAGAGATTTCTCCCCCGAAACTTGGGTTGACGATGACGGCGGCTGCGGAAGGTTTTGTGGAATTTCGCGGATTCTTTTAGGGTTTTCCCTCGGGGGAGTATAAATAGGCGAAAGGGCGACGTCAGGGGGTGGCCAGGGGGCCCACACCACCAGGTGGCGCGGCCAGGGGGACCTGCGACACCCTTTGGTGTGGCCACCCTGTGGCCCCCCTCCGGGGCTCTTCGGGACTTTTGGATGCTTCCGGGTAAAATAGGAACTTTGGTATTGATGGGGTCCAATTCCGAGAATATTTCCAGAACAACTTTGGTGAAATAAAAAACAACAGAAAACATGGAGCTAGCACTTGGCATCTTGTTAATAGGTTAGTCCCGAAAAACGTGTAAAAATGCTATAAAGAAGGGAGAAAACATGTAGCATTTGGCATAATATTAACATGGAACATCATAAATTATAGATACGTTGGAGACGTATCAAGCATCCCCAATCTTAGTTCCTACTCGTCCTCGAGTAGGTAAATGATAAAACAAAATAATTTCTAAGGTGACATGCTACCACACAATCTTGATCATAATATGTAGAGTAGAGCATGTAAACTAGGATCAAATGAACTAAAGTTGTGATCTATATTTGATATCAACAAGTAATGCATAAACAAAGCAGAAAGAAGTAAAACTTTTAATGAATCAATACTAAAAGACTATCAACCGTGCAAAGTTTATTAGAGATGATTTAAGCTTTCAAGAATAACAATATCATGCACGTCAAACGATCTTCACAACCTGTGTTAGAATCAAGTCAAGATTTCCACACGATGCAATGCTTGAATCTTAAACTATTTGCGAACTAAAAACTAGCAAGTGTTCTGCGTTGGTCCCTGGCACTGGGATGTTATGGCAGAGAGAACATTATGGGGGGCTTGGGAGGTCAATGGAAGAAAGGCTCACAAAGCTAAAAGTGATCATTAGACAAGAGAACGTCTTACAACCAAAGCTATGCAAGGAGTAGGGTTGCCACACAACGGATGCACGTAGAGCTATAAGTGTATGAAAGCTCTCCAATGGAATTAGTGGGGGTGCATGCAACTTGCTTGCTCACGAATACCTAGAGCTCATTTGAGGAGGCTCATCATTGGAATATACAAGCCAAGTTCTATAATGTAAAGTTCCCCACATAGTTATGAATGAATGATAATATGGAAACTTTCTCCAAACTGAAGTATTGGTGCTAAACATGAAGCACAAGTGAGGTTTATAAAGGACAGTGATGCGCTCCCTCTCTTTTCATTTTCTCTTTGGCCCTTTCCTTTTTTTTGGGCTTTTTCATTTTTTTATGTTTTATTTTATATATCCTCACCGGTAGGGGAAACATCATATATTACAATGAATCATCACACTTTTAGTACTCATAACTCATAATGGAATATCTCTGATGTATCCAACTGCATTCTCCTGCCAGTGTAGCAATATGCATAAATAACCATGAAGCTCATCATCAAGTAACATAATGGAGGTGGATGTTGTGCAGCAATATATCTGGGAATGGCTATGGAAATGCCATGATAGGTAGGTATGGTGGATGTTTTGAGGAAGAATATATGGGCTTATGTATAGGAGAACAAAGTCCTCCCACGGGATTTGGATGCACTGGTGAAGTTTGCACCAACTCTCAATGTGAGAAAGGGCAATGCACAGTACCGAAGAGGCTAGCAAATATGGATGGTGGAAGTGCCAGGAACCTCAACATAGACTCACAAGTTAAAATATTACAGCAAGCAAATCATCTTACAAGTCACAGTGCAAATCACTCCAAGAGGGTTAGTGGGAGTGACAATTCACCGTTGGCTACACCGACCGTAGCGCGTAACAAAAGGCCGATCGGAAATGTATCACTCGTAGAAATCATATACCATTGTTTCTATCAGCTGGTAATTTAAGTGTGGCACAACTTCAATTTTCTTAGACCAACCATTAAAAATTTCTACTTACTAGTCCTTCCCGTTTATCCATTAAGCAAATTAATATCTCAAAAGAGCAGCAATGATTCAAGTGAAGCAGTTTAGTGATCTACAAGACCATGCAATCTTTTCCACTATACCAACTATCACAATAGCATTCCTATTTCCAAGCAAACACACATATCATAACCACCTAACTACAAAATCTAACAGCTCTGAACAAAGGATGCATGCAAAACAAGAGCTGGAAGCACTAAAATATCTAAGCATGAATACTCAACAAATATAAGTGAAGCACACGAGTATTCTAACGAAAAAGCGGAGCGTGTCTCTCTCCCAAACAAATATGCTAGCATCCAACTATTTATTACAGCAAAGAAAACCAAACAAACTGAAACCAAAAATAGAAGACGCTCCAAGTAAAGCACATAAGATGTGACTGAATAAAAATATAGTTTCACTAGAAGTGACCTGATAAATTACTGATGTAGAAGGGGATGTCTTGGGCATCCCCAAGCTTAGATGCTTGATTCTTCTTGGAATTTTCTGGTATGTACCACCGGGTCACCCCCAACCTTAGGCTCTTCACTCTTCTTGATCACGCCATATCATCCTCTTATCTCGACCCTTGAAAACTTCCTTCACACCAAACTTCTCACAATCTTCAGTACCAACATTAGTGCAAACCGAAATAATAAATTCACATGGTTCAGTTCCAACACAATCCTAACAATCATAAACATATTATGTACTGCCAAAACTTCCTTTAAAACTCTTTTTCTCAAAAGAACACCAAAAGAAAGAGATTAAGATGCAAATGCAATTATTGGCACAAATCTGTCAAAACAGGACAGCAGGTAAAGATGATTTGTTTAGAAACTCTTATGTTGCTCAAATCAAAAAGTGGTAAACTAAGAAAAGTTGCTTATATATATCCCAAGATGATGCACAAAAAAACTCAGGTCATTTTGAATTTTCTGTGATTTTATGCTATTTTAACAGTGGACAGGAGAATTCAGTTTCCTGCGTAGAAATCCGAAATATAGTCTCAACTTTCCACTAGAGGCTTTACTTGGATCAACTAATACATGAAAATAAAGATAGAAAGAAGTTTCTACATAAATATACAACCCCTTGACTCAAAGAAAACAGAGAAAAACAATGTAAAAATAAAACACGAGTTATCTCCCAAGAAGTGCTTTTCTTTAAAGCCTTTTAGTTAGGCATGATAATTTGAGAATATGCTGACATGAGAAATATTAATTGAAGCAAAAGAGAGCATCAAGAAGAAAATGTAAAACAAATTTAAGTCTAACCCACTTCCTATGAAAAAAAATCTTGTAGAAAAACAAGTCAACGAAGCACAAAGTGACTAGCATAGGAAGACAAAATAAGTGCAACTTCAAAAATTTCAACATAAAGAGGGGAAAGTTAATATTGTTGAGATGCATAAAACCATGTTTACCTCTCTCATAATAACTTTCAGTAGCATCATGAATAAAATTAACAATATAACTATCATAACAAACATTCTTACCATGATCCACATGCATAAAAGAATTAATACTCTCCACATAAGCATAGTCATTCTCATTAATAGTAGTGGGAGAAAATTCAATAAAATAGCTATCATTATTATTCTCGTCACCGTAAACATCAAATTTAGGAGGCATATTTTAATCATAATTAATTTTCTCCTCAATAGTAGGTGGACTGAAAATAGCATGTTCATCATTGTAAACATCATATATAGAAGGCATATCATGATCACAATAAAATTTATCATTCATATTAGGTGGAACTAGAATGCCACAATCATTATAATCATCATATATTGGAGGAAAAGTATCATCAAAGAAAATTTCCTCCTCAAAACTTGGGGACTAAAAATATCATATTCATCAAAACTAGCTTCCCCAAGCTTAGACTTTTCCATAGCATTAGCAATAATGGTGTTTGAAGAGTTAATACTAATAACATTGCCACTAGCATGCAAATAAAGTTCCATAGGTTTTTTAATTATCTCTTCAAACACATCATGTCCTAACTCAAGATAAATATTATAAAGCTCTCTCATAGTTTTGTTGTTTTCCATTAAGACTAACTAGTAAATATAAAAACAAGGAATAAGTAAAAATAAGCCTAACTAGGGAAAACAGGAAACAAAAAGATATAATTGCAGAATCTAAAGGAAATAACTCCGAGCACTCACACCCGAGGATGTGAGTACCTTTTACCTTACCTCCCCGGCAACGCAGCCAGAATAGAGGTTTATGTCTATGCACGCTTCTATTCTTGTAGACAGTGTTGGGCCTCCAAGTGCAGAGGTTTGTAGAACAACAAAAAGTTTCCCTTAAGTGGATCACCCAAGGTTTATCGAACTTAGGGAGGTAGAGGTCAAAGATATCTCTCTCAAGCAACCCTGCAATTAAGATACAAGAAGTCTCTTGTGTCCCCAACACACCCAATATAATTGTCAGGTATATAGGTGCACTAGTTCGGAGAAGAGATAGTGAAATGCGAGTAATGTGGATGGTTATAGTAATAATAGAAATCTGAAATAAATATGGCAGCAAGCAAACATGTAGCAGAATAGGCAGAAAATGGTGTTTCAATGCTTGGAAACAAGGCCTAGTGATCCTACTTTCACTAGTGGACTCTCTGAAAAATGATCACATACTTGAATAACTAAATATCTTCTCTTCACTATGCTACTCTTAACCGTCTCCGGTTGGATAACAAACACTAATCATTGCGTAGGGATGCAAAAAAGCATTCCTTAAAGTAAGCATTCCCATGTCTAGTTAACCCCACGCTGTCACTATGAGCGCCCTAGAAGGTACTAGACAAACACCACAATTCATAGAGGATACAGACACGATGTGCACACTGTCACCTTCACACCGCAGGACAAGGTGACTCCAAAGTTCATATTAATAAAACACTTGAGTAGCACAAGATGAAGAGTAACATCTACTTATTCAACTAGATTACAAAGCTCACGATCACATATAGATCACACCATGGGAGAGAGAGATGAACCACATAGCTACCGGTAGAGCCCTTAGCCTCGCGGGAGAACTACTCCCTCCTCATCATAGGAGACAACAACGGCGATGGAGATGGCGGTGGAGATGGCTTCCGGGCGCACTTCCCCGTCCCGGCAGGGTGCCAGAACAGAGATCTGCCCCCCGAAACTTGGGTTGACAATGACAGCGGCTGCGGAAGGTTTCATGGAATTTCGCCGATTCTTTTAGGGTTTTCCCTCGGGGGAGTATAAATAGGCGAAAGGGCAACGTCAGGGGGCGGCCAGGGGCCCACACCACTAGGTGGCGCGGCCAGGGGGACCCGCGCCACCCTATGGTGTGACCACCCTTTGGCCCCCCTCCGGGGCTCTTCGAGACTTTTGGATGCTTTAGGGAAAAATAGGAACTTCAGGATTCGTGGGGTCCAATTCCGAGAATATTTCCAGAACTACTTTTCTGAAATAAAAACATCAGAAAACAGGGAACTGGCACTTGGCATCTTGTTAATAGGTTAGTCCCGGAAAACGTGTAAAAATGCTAAGGGAGAAAACATGTAGCAATTGGCATAATATCAACATGGAACATCAGAAATTATAGATACGTTGGAGACGTATCAATGGTCTATAGTTTGCTAACAAGTAAACAAAATGAATCATGCAAGTGCAAACTTTCATGAATAGTACTTTGAAGACAATCAGGCTATAAGAATTTGCATAAAGTTACCTCACAAAGAAATAGATTCTAAATAAAAAGGGTTGACCAACACAGAGGAAGATTTAGTTTTAGCACTAGCTTCAACTTTTTTAACATATATATCTCATGGATATTGTCAAGGAAAAATAATGCAATAAGTCAAACATATCATTATATAACTACTGTTGTACCAAAGGTTACACTAGTGTTTGCTTGTGGAGATAGAAAGAAGTACGAAACCTGACTCAACAATAACGTAAAAGAAAGACCCTTCGCAGAGGGAAGCAGGGATTAAATCATGTTCTAGAGCTTAAATTTTGAAAAACATATAGAGAAAGCATTAAATATTTGACACTCCTCCCAACCTTTGCTATCACAAACCATGGCTAACCCTCGGGTGCCTGCCAACAATCACATACTATGGAGGAGTGTCTATTTTTTGGGGTAGGTGTGTATGTTAATGATCAACGAATCAGCAAGTAGACAATACATTAAGTCACAAGTTAACTAGACATTACAAGAGTGGCTCCCATGAAGGACGTTATTTCTAATATGGTTAGTAGATTATCCCTCTTATCTTTGTTTACACACTTATGAACTTTGATTAACTGATAAATCAGGGGCAAAAAGAGTGGAGAGAATTTTGTAGTAACCAAATTTGGGGCTGGGAACCCCATTGCCAGCTCTTCTACGAACTGGATAATCGGATGTATATGCCACTAGTCCAGATGTATAAAGTATAATAAACCAGAGAAATAATGACCGTCTACCGGCGTCCTCACGAGCTGGAAAATAGTGACACAAAAAGGAAGTATATGAGTTTTGAATATTTTGAAGGTAGCACATGAAAATTTTAGTTGGAGTGGCGGAGAAATACCACATAATAGGTAGTTATGGTGGACACAGATGGCATGGATTTTAGCTCAAGGGTTTTGGATGCACAAGCAGCATTCCCGCTTAGTACAGAGTTTAGGATAGCATGTTTATTCAAGCAAACACAACTATCAACGGGTACAACAAGGACTTATATAAACACCATGGTTGAAAAATTACAAGACTCCACATTGTCTTCCTTGTTAACCAAAACTTTTTACTAGAAACTATCTAGACTTTTGAACTACCAAATATACAAACCAAATACCAACAAGATTTACGGTAGTTATTCAATAATATCCATTACTTACATGATACATAAGTTTAAAAATTACTTAATTGGTAACTCAAAACAATTGACAAGCATCAAATTACGCAAGACAGTGATCTACAAGACTTATGTAATCATTCTATTATACCATACCACATGGAACATTTTCTGTTCCAACCAAACACCAATCAACTTGTTTATCAACTCTCCAAACAAATATAAGTTAAGCAAGAGAGTACTTTCTTCAAAAGAAACTAATAGCTCCTACAAGAGATATAAGAAAACATAGAGCTAAAAGTTCTACCAGTAGCAAACAGGAATACTCAATAAATATAAGCGAAGCACATGAATATTCTAATGAAAAAGCGGAGCGTGTCTCTCTCTCAAACAAGAATGCTAGGATCCAACTAGTATAGAGCAGAAAAAAAACATAAACAAACTGAAAACAAAAACACACTGACGCTCCAAGAAAAGTGTACAAGATGTGACCGAATAAAAATATAGTCTCACTAGAGATGACCTGATAATTTGTCGATGAAGAAAGGGATGCCTTGGGTATTCCCAAGCTTAGACGCTTGAGTGTTTTTGAATATTTTGGGGAGGTCCAGAGGAGATTACCCAAGCTTAATATTTTCACTCTTCTTGATCTTTCATTATCATCCTTCTCGCTTAACACTTGAAAACTTCCTTCACATCAAAACTTCAATATTTTTCTCATTAGCGGGGTTAGTGCATCAACAACAAATAATCTCACTTGGTTCCTTTTGGACAAAAATTCATAATCAAATACTTTCAAACATTAGCTACTGTTACTAGCATTATGTGAAGCCCTTTCACTCTAAAAGAATCCACTCAAAACTCGTAAAAGAGAGAATGCAAAATAAAGACAGAATCTGTCAAAACCAGAACAATTCGTAAAGATGATTTTTTTTGGGGAACTTACGTTGCTCAGATCGAAAAACTTTAGTCTAACAAAAGATAGCTATACATATGAGGAATACGCAAAAAAAATTCAGATCAAAATTACTTTCTGATAAGCATGTGGAATTTTTCTAATGAATACTAGAAATATGTTCCTGCGCAGTAATCCCAATAAAAGTACCTTATAGTCATTAGAGACTTCTGTTGCCACAACAAAACAGAAAATAAAAGATATAAAGATGTTGTTACAGAGGCAACAATCATCTTGACTGAACAAAAAAAAAATAACAGAAAATAAAAAAATATGGGTTGTGTCGGGGGGCTACCCCCGAGTAGGGGTAAGGCAAGTGGTAAAAGTGAAGATCAGAGTACTGTTGGACGGGTTGGTGGCTACCCGGGTACCCTCTACCCGGTAGTATCTATCCGGTCGTAAGTACTGAAGGCCAAGAGAAGATATTAAGGAAGATTGTATTCGTCCGAATAGAGAAGCTATGGTCCGAGTAAATGGGCTACGGTCCTACTCGGGCAAGAAGTCAATGGAGCCGTTATGACAGGATCCCACGTATCCTGTAACCGTACAGGTGTGCGGTTCAACTTACGGAGCGCGTGATTATCCGCGCTACGGCGTGGCTACAGTGAGGTAGGCGCCTGTCAAGTCCTGTCACTGACAGAGGGGACATGACATGTCAGGTCACTGGTAGAAAATAGGCCTATAGTCCCGGTTCGCAAGGGCCAGTAGTCCCGGCCGCGCAACCGGGACTAGCTATGCGCGACTAAAGACCCCTCCCCCTATAGTCCCGCCATTTACGGACCGGGACTAAAGGCCCGTCCACGTGGGCGCCAGGGATCCGTCGCGGCGGAGGACCTTTAGTCCCGGTTCTTGTGGCCAACCGGGACTGAAAACCTGCGCAGGTTTAGGGTTTTAGGCCCCCTAAACCTGGTTCCTTTTTAATTTGTTTTATTTCTTTTATATTTTATTTTGTGTTTTATTTTAATTTTGATGAAGTTTCAGTACACATATATATATATTTTACGATACTATATACATGCATATATATATATGAAATTTCAAACAAGGAGAATTCCATAGGAATATATAATATATATTCAATATCGGGTGACCATATATACAACCTCGAACAAGTTTCCATATTACACAATTAAGATGGATGACCATACACAAATTCGAACAATTAAGATGGCTTATGCGGCATATAATAGTCATCGTCGGTGGACGCATGGTACTCTCCTTCCTTATCGATGACATGCCTAAGGAAAAATCCTGCTATTTCCTCTTGAATTGGTCGGAAGCGAGCTTCTGGAGTAAGCGCCCTCCGCAAGTTATTGAGACCCCTCCGCGTGGTCTCGTCCTTCTTCCTCTCAGAGATTTCTTTCCGTATGTTCTCACAGACATAGTATCCACATAGACCGGTCCCCGGTGGCTGCTTATCCACACCTTTGACCACATTTTTAAATTTTAGCTCATGTTTGAATCCACCGACATGTCCAAGTGAGAACTGTCTCCAAACTCTACATTGCAAATAAAATTAAATGAACAAGGGAGTTATTAGCTTAGGAAATGAACAAAAGAGACCGATCGATATAGAGCGCAAATGATTGAAAAATAATTACCTTTGCATCATTTTTCTCATGTTGATCCAAAGATCTGTATTTGAATTCATAGAGTCAAAGATCAAAACTATGGAGTTCTGAAGATCAATTTTTAGCAGAATCCAGTGGAACCTGCGGACACGTTAGATGCACAGTCATGCATAACTTATCGATTAGACATACCATGCATGGAGTAAACAAAAGAGAATGGGAACATGAGAGAAACACTCACCCAAAAAGGTAAGGAAATAGAATATATCTTTTGGATTCATGCTTTTAAAAAAAATTGTACAAGTCTTTCTCCACGTCTTTGGGGTGACGTTCTAACATAGTTCCATTAATGATTTGTGGGTCAATGAACCCAACATCATGGATGAGTCTTATTTTGCATTCCCAAATCTTCAATCTGCATAATAGCGTACGCAACAATATAGTTAGGACAATATATATATATATATATATATATATATATATATATATAGTGTAGTCAATGAAGAACGAGATGAGGTAGAAATAAATCACTTACAGAACGTAGCAACTCAGGATAGATTTGTCGAGCTCACGCGGATTGAACAGCTGGAACAATTCACTCATCTCAACTGTTACAGAGTACTTTTTAGTGTGATGCTCCTCTGTATAATCCACATACACAAATTCTTTGTCGGTCCATGTTATGAAATGTTTGTACCAACGTAGCAGAGCTTGCATTAGTGGTGGTAGATCCTTTTCCTTCGCAGGCTCGACGAGAGGCCCTTTCTTCTCATATTGTAATCCTACCTCAGCCACTGGCGCATCGTCTAGGCCTAAAAAGAGACGAAGAGATATACCGGCCTCGGACGCATTTTGAATGGCAGTAGGTACAGTCAATCCCATTGCTGCCACAGCATTTATGACCGGAGCGGCTTTCACTATGAGCGGGGGGGATCGATTGTTTACTCTGCATCCCGAGCTGGGCAACTTGTTTCCCGCATTTTTTCATTTTTCCTTTTCCTTTCTCCTCCTCCACTATTTTTGCTTTCTCTTTCTACTCCTCCAATATTCCTGCTTGCTTACGAAGTTCAATATCATAGTCTTTAGGCAAATTCTTCACGGCTTGGGACACTGTCGACAAAAAACCCGTAGCCCAATAGTCTACAATCGGAGGGAATACTTCCTTGGGCTCAGGCTCGTTTAGCGCCTTCAGTCGGCCCTTCCATTTGTCAACGTCAGCCTTCACGGCCAATTTGGTTTCAACATCACTAAGTTCCCAAGGCCTTGGGGGGAGAGGCTTCAGTGATGGCTCCGGTACCCGTGTGGTCTTAGGTACATAAGGCTCCGGGTTAATAGACCAAGAGCAGGTTCCCTTGCTGTCCGCCTGCCTCTGTTTCTTCGCTGGAGGAGGAATGGAGGGCGACGTCTGCTTATCCTCCGGAGGAGGAATGGGGGGCGACGACTGATTATCCTCCGGAGGAGGAATGGGGGGAGACGGCTGCTTTTCCTCCGGAGGAGGAATGGGGGGAGACGGCTGCTTTTCCTCCGGAGGAGGAATCGTGGGTGACGACTGCTTAACAGCCGGAGGAGGAATCGTGGGCGACGGCATCTTACCCGCCGGAGATTGTGGATCGGGGGACGGCGTCGAATGGCATGAAGGAGGCGTAGGTGAACCAGCGCCACGACCACCACCACCACCAGCACCTGCACCATCGGAGGGGGGTGGACTTGTTAGCCTTGGCGTCTCGCCTGGAAACACTATGTACTTCTTTTTCCATAGAATGAACTGGCGCTTGACATCTCCAAGTCTTCTCTCCCCTTCGGGTGTAGCTATGTCAATCTCCAGGTCCTCAAACGCTTGGACTATGTCTTCCACCGTGACACGAGCATAGCCATATGGAATGGGGTTGTTGCGATGGAGTGCTCCAGGTGTATAGGGTAAAGCACTGCCGGTAGCTACCTTCATGGAAATGTTCCCCACGGGATAATGCAGATCACATTCTTTCATCTCCTTTACATCATCCACGGGGTAGTGAGGCTCCGGTGCACGACTCTCGATCATCGGTGCATTAGCACCTGGAGTCGGGGCCTCCGTGGAAGCCACGCTGCTTCTCAGCTGATGCTGGCTTCCGAGATCCGCTGCATCTTCATGCGGCCCTGCAGCCGACGCTTTTTCTTTCTCAAGTATTCCCGCCACGATCTTCTTCAGCTCACTGACTTCCATTGCAAGATGCGACATTTGATCTGCATCCCGGTCCGTACCTCTCTTACGGCTTCTGTAACAGTACGGGTCACCCTCCTGGGAAAACCCTACTTTCCACGGCAATCTGCCTTTGCCTCGTATATGTCCTCCGTGTTCAGGATTCCCGAGGGCATGGGTCAGTTGGTCTCTCTCTCTCTCTGTTGAACGTGAGCACGCCCTGTTGAGCTTTGGTCATTGCGTCAACAAGGTCTTTTGTGGGAGCAAACTTTTTCTGCCGGTGAACACACTCCCCTGTCTCCGGGTCTAGGGATCCCCCATGCCCGTACCACCACATTTTGGCTCTTTCGTCCCATCCCTCTGTACCTAGACGGATTCCTCTTGCCCTCAGGCCGTCCTCCATTGCCTGCCACTTAGGCGCCGAAACACGGTATCCTCCTGGCCCCATAACATGATGGTACTGTTTCTTTTCCGCATTAGCCTTATTTTTTGCCGATATTTCCTTGAAATGCTCCGATTTATGTTGCGTCACAAATTCTGTCCAATCATCTCTCAGTTTCTCATGTTGTCCAGTGAAAATCGGAGTCTTGCCCTTGCTGACATATTCACGGAACAATTTTTTCTTGAAGTTCCGGAATGCTTCGGCCATCTTCTAAAAAGCGAACTCTTTGACTATCCTCCTCCTCTGACGTCCACCCGGAACGTCCTCACCGAATTCATCTTTTTTGTTGTATTCCGGAGGTAGAATGAAATGTGCAATAAGCTTTCTAAACATAATCTTTTTCGTTCTCTTGTCGACATAAGTGAAACCAACACGTGCTTTCTTTGGCTCCTTCCATTCCTGGACGGTGATCGGGACGGTGTCTCTAACAATGACTCCGCATTGGTTGATAAACTTTGTGGTGTGCTGTAGGGGCTTGCCGATTTCACTGACTGATTCGATGGTATATGTTTCTCCATCTTTCATCGACTTGGATTTGCCACGCTTTGTCATACTAGTTCCGGCCGAGGGCTAAAATAAGAAAGAGAGTCGCGCGCATTAGTGCATATGTATTCACATTTCAGTAAGTTTGTATCACGAGAGTCCCAATGTATATATATATATATATATATACCTCGCCGGAGGTGGTTGTTCTTTGCAATTGGAGATCGTCGTTTGTCGACGGTTGACCTCCGTCATCAATGTCCATTCCTTCACCTCCTTGATCATCGACAATGTCCGTTCCTTCACCTGTTTCATCATCGACAATGTTCGTTCCACCACGTTCTTGATCATCAAGGTTCAGATAAGAAGAGACTACATCGTCTTGTTGCTCATCTTCTGGGCCCGGCACATAAGGGTTCTGGTTGGCTATCATGCCGTATATAATACCTTCAGCCTCCTGATACGTATACGGCAAGGCTCCATTGTCCGCCATATGTCACTCCTGCAGACATGCATATAGTAAAAATTAATTAAGTATATAGGAGACTTAGCAAATATTACACCCTCTTTCTCAAATTGTCCGCCATATGTCACTCCGGTGGAAGAACGATGACCACCGGAGGGGGAAAACCATAATTTAGAGGTGTGTCCAAGATTAGTTTCTCAAATGACTTGGAGAACCCCATAGCTACGTTGCATTTGCTTTTCTGGTCATTTTGGTATATTACACTTAATATTCTGAATTTATTGAATTAAAACTTATTTTCATTATTTTTTTGACTTAGGAATATTTAGGGTTAGTAGAATTAGCAAATATCAGTACAAATATATTTTTAGGGTTAGTAGACTTAGGGTTAGCACTTTGCAAAAAAAGAGTGCAGCCCAACTTTTGACTTAGGAATTTTTTTGACTTAGGATTTATTTTAACTTAGTAGGAAATTTTTTGACTTAGGAATTTTTTTGACTTAGGATTTATTTTAACTTTGCAAAAAAAGAGTGCAGCCCATTTTTTTTTTGAGAATCCGAGTGCAGCCCAAGAGCGTTTTTTTTTCTCTCCCGCAGGCCGTGACGTCAGGGTCTCTGTTTCGTCTTCCTCCGGCGAAGGCCACGGCGCCACTCTCCTCTCTCCCCCTCGAGCACGGCCACGGCCACTCGGCCACGCACCACGGCACGGCCACGGCCACGGCCACGGCCACGCACCACGGCACGGCCACGGCCACGACCACGGCCACGACCACGGCACGGCCACGGCACGGGCATGGCCAAGCACGCACGCACGGGCACGGCCAAACCCTAAACAGATCCTCCGGCGGGGGCCACGGCCGTCGTCATCGTTTCCGATCGTCGTGCACGGTCCTCCAGAGATCCTCAAGAACGCACGGGCGGGCACCTACCGGAGACAGAATCGGCGGGGCGGCGGGCAGCAACCGGAGACGGAATCGGTGGGGGCGACGGGCAGCAACCGGAGACGGAATCGGCGAGGGTGGCGCGGAGAAGACGAGATGTGTTAGTGAATTTTTGGGGGCAGAGAATATATAGGGGCAGCCTTTAGTCCCGGTTGGGGACACCAACCGCGACTAAAGGCCCCCCCGCGGACCTTTAGTCGCGGTTCCTGTCCCCAACCGGGACTAAAGGGGTATTTTTTTCGCGGCGTTTTCGTTCCCGCGCGGAAAGAGCCTTTAGTCCCGGTTCGTGACAGGAACCGCGACTAAAGGTGGTTTCTCAAATACTTTTCCTTTTTCCAATCTTAAAGTACAAATAATATATCAGAAAATTTTGAAAAATAAAACTAATTCTTTTTAAAATCTTAAAAATACAAATAATATATCAGAAAATTCAGAAAAATAAAACTAATCATAAAGATTCACACACATCTTGAATATATATAAACCTAAACGGAGAGCATAGATGCATGATCTGATATCTGCTAGTCATACTCCTGCCTAGGCCTATAGTACATGTACTCGTAGTCGTCGTAGTCGCCGCCGTCGTCGTCGTCACTATCGTCTGACGGTGCTCTGCACTCCCTCGGAGGATCACGACTCCAGAACTGGGCCTGAGGGTACCGCAGGCGGGGGATATCGCCGGCCCTGATGTAGTCCATGATGCTCTGTAGAGTCCGGCCGGACCACCATAGCCGACGACCGGCCTCGTGAAAGTTCCCAGGAGGCAGGCCGTCCTCCTCATACCTGGCGAGCGCCCTCTCACGCCGATTGATGAAGAAGGCATCCCAAGTATGCTGGTTATCGGGATGCCAACTGGGATTCCTCCGCTGCTCCGGCGTGAGCTCGTGATAGTAGTGGTTCGTGATGGCCGCCCGACGCGCCACACCTTGAGGAAGAGGAGGGACCGGCACTCCTCCGGCGCTCAGCATCCAACCGGCGGGAACGTTGTAGCCGCACGGGCAGGGGTAGTTCGAGGCCGAAAGTGCCTCCGCCTGGATGAATGTTAGAGTGGGTACGGTAGAAGCCATGAGAGAGAGTGGTGAGTTTGTATGTGTTTATGCCAATGGTGTGGCAATGCATACATATATATAGCGAGAAGAAAACATCCCTTTAGTCCCGGTTGGGGACACCAACCGGGACTAAATGGGTTAGGGTTTCGTTTGGACCAATCAGATAGAATCACACGGATCGTGTGTTTCTTTAAAGCGCTTGTGAGTCGTTGGATCCGGGGTGCGTTTCTTTCGAGCTGTTGTGAGCCGTTCGATCAGGGCTACGGTGTGTTTCTTTCGAGCTGTTGTGAGCCGTTGGATGAGGTGGTTTCTTAACCGTTGGATCAAAACCCTAGCACAACACTTTGTGAGCCAGAGGACCCTATATATAGCCCACCTTCATACACCGGTCAGTTCATCGAGCAAATACAAAACATCCGGATTCGCCATCATACGTCCTGCCGTGCATTTGGTATGCATATTGCACCCAGTAGCCACGGTGGGTCTGTATGATGGCGATACCGATTGTTTTGTTCTACATCCCCCTTTAAGGTTTGATACATATCATATATTCAGTTTATCGAGCAAGTACAAAACATCCGGTTTCGCCATCATACGTCCTACCGTGCATTTGGTATGCATATTGCACCGAGTAGCCACGGTAGGGCTGTATGATGGTGATACCGATTGTTTTGTTCTACACACTCCCCCCTTTAACACATCCATCCATGCTATGGGTCAGTGTTCACTTTGAGCTCGGTTAGTAATGTGCAACTATTTGCTTGGTTCTGTTAGGGTGGCGCGTGGCGCGGGAGTTGCGACGCGTGGCGCGGGAGTTGTGACGTGTGGCCAGGAGGGCGCGGTATAAACTGTCGCGCCTCGAGCGCGTCTTCTCCTTTCCACGCACCGTCGCGCTTCCACCATGCCTCCGAGGAGGAACAGCACCACCGGCTTTCGCGGTGTCCGAGCACGGCAGAACGGAATGTTCAGCGCAAATATCCGCTGGGGGGGACGACCGCATCCCCCTCGGCTCCTTTGCGACGGCGGCGGAGGCCGCCCGCGCCTGGGACGCAGCGGCCTGGCGCCTCAACCGCCCTCGTTCGCTGATGAACTTCAACGACTGCCACACCGTCTGGGAAGCGGAGGCCAGGGCGCCGAAGCCGCAGATCGTCACTGCCGCCGACCACCTCCACCTCCGTCACCGCGCGTTTCAGGGCCTAGTCGACGCCAGGGAAGAACGCGTCGTCCGCGATTATTACCGGAACAACCCGGGGGAGGAGAGCGCCGACGAGGAGCTCTGGCAGACCCGCGCGGCTGAGCGGGCGGAGCGCCGCCTCGAACGCCACCTCGCGTTAGATGCCGCTCGGGAGGCGAGGACGAGGGCGCTGCAAGAGCTTCGTCGGGCCGACCGCGCCGGCGAAGTCTGGGCCTCCGACGATCCGAGGTGGGGGCCTATCTCGGACATACCATCATGCACCTCCGACGACGACGAGGAGGTCACCGACGAGTTCGCCGACGTCGATGTCCCGGAGGAGGTCACCGACGAGTTCCCCGACGACGACGACGAGGAGTAGTGTTCGTATGTTCTCTCTTTTTAATAAAATAATTTGTATTCCGGCGACACTGCGGCGCGCTAGCGCGTCTGTTTTCTGTTTTTAATAAAAGTTATGAAATCAGATATTTTATCTCACAAGGTTTTGAGACATTTAAGTAACTTTCTGTTTTCCATGCTTTCCACTCGTTTTCTCAAATATTTTGCAAAGGAGTTAGTCTTAAACACATCAGAGATAATATAATTCACATGATCCATTCAAAAAAGTTTGGTACACAATAAATTATTACACATCAATTCTTCCCTTGTGTCCCTGCTTTCTTACGATCTGGTCGTATCCATGGATCATCCTCATCATTTAACTTAATGCTTGGGTCAGTGTTGACTTTGAAGGGCGGAATTTCACCAAACATATTATAATCTTCTGACATGTCTGTCTTGTCCTCCACTCCCACGATGTTTCTTTTCCCTGGAAGAACAATGTGGCGCTTTGGATCATCACATGATGTACTGATCGTTTTCTTATCTTTCCGTTTCCTCGGTTTGCTACTCATGTCCTTCAAATAGAAAACCTGAGCGACATCTTTGGCTAGGACGAATGGTTCGTCAAGGTAACCAAGATTGTCGAAATCCACCATTGTCATTCCGTATTGCTCGTCCACCTTTACCCCACCTCCTGTTAGCTTGAACCATTTGCACCGGAACAAAGGGACCTTAAAGGAGGGTCCATAGTCAAGTTCCCATATCTCCTCTATGTAACCATAATATGTGACCTTTTGCCCAATCTCGGTTGCTGCATCAAAGCGGACACCACTTTTTTGGTTGGTGCTCTTTTTATCTTGGGAGATCGTGTAAAATGTATTCCCATTAATCTCGTACCCTTGGAAAGTCGTTATAGTCGAAGATGGTGTCTTGGCCAACATGTACAGCTGATCTCCAACATCATTGTCATTCATTAAATGTTTTCGCAACCAACTGCCAAAAGTCTCCATGTGGGCCTTTCTAATCCATGATTCAGGCTTCCCCGGGTTGTTCGAGCGTAAAATATTCTTGTGTTGCTCGAAGTACGGAGCCACCAAGATCGAATTTTGTAGAACTGTGTAGTGTGCTTCAGTCATAGAATGACCGTCCATACATATCGTTGATTTCCTTCCGATCGTGCCTCTTCCACTTAGTCTCCCCTCGTGCCGCGATTGAGGAATACCAATCGGCTTAAGGTCAGGAACATAGTCAATACAGAACTCAATTACCTCCACATTTCCATAGCCCTTTACGATGCTTCCTTCTGGCCTAGCACGGTTACGAACATATTTCTTTAATACTCCCATAAACCTCTCGAAGGGGAACATATTGTGTAGAAATACAGGACCGAGAATTGAAATCTCTTCGACTAGGTGGACCAGGAGGTGCGTCATAATATTGAAGAAGGATGGTGGAAACAGCAACTCGAAACTGACAAGACATTGGACCACATCGTTCTGTAACCGTGGTAGATCTTCTGGACTGATTACCTTCTGAGAGATTGCATTGAGGAATGCACACAGCTTCACAATGGTTACTCGAACATTTTCCTGTAGGAGGCCCCTCAAAGCAATCGAAGCAATTGCGTCATAATCACGTGGCAGTCGTGAGACTTCAGGTTTTGGAACTTTTTGTCCGCCATGTTTATTATTCCCTTTATATTCGACGAGAAGCCAGACGGGACCTTCATACTGCTCAGGCATTCAAAAAAATGACCTTCTCTTCTTTCGTAAGAGCGTAGCTGGCACGACCTTGAAACCATTCCGGATGCCGGTCATCTGGGTCTTTCAAAAGTTGCTGATCCCGCCGTGCTTCCTTTGTATCCTTTGTCTTCCCATACACGCCCAAGAAGCTTAGCAGGTTCACGCAAACATTCTTCGTAACATGCATCACGTCGATTGCAGAGCGGACATCTAGGACTTTCCAATACTTTAGCTCCCAAAATATCGATTTCTTTTTCCACATGGGTACGTGCCCGTCAACTCCCTGCGGAACTGATTGTCCGCCAGGACCCTTTCCAAAGATGACATTCAAATCCTTGACCATATCAAATATCTCAGCTCCAGTACGTTCCGCAGGCTTCGGCCGGTGATCTGCCTTGCCATTGAAATGCTTGCCTTTCTTTCTTACGTTATGATTTCGGGGAAGAAATCGACGATGACCCAGGTACACGTTCTTCCTACAATTATCCAAAAATACACTTTCAGTCTCATGTAAGCAGTGCGTGCATGCTTTGTATCCCTTATTTGACTGTCCCGAAAGGTTACTGAGAGCAGGCCAATCGTTGATGGTTACAAAAAGCAACGCTCGTAGGTTAAATTCCTCTTCTTTGTGCTCATCCCACACAGGTACACCAGGTCTGCCCCACAATTGTAAAAGTTCATCAACTAATGGCCTTAGGTACACATCGATGTAGTTGCCGGGTTGCTTCGGACCTTGGATGAGCACTGGCATCATAATGAACTTCCGCTTCATGCACAACCAAGGAGGAAGGTTGTAGATGCATAGAGTCACGGGCCAGGTGCTATGGCTGGAACTCTGCTCGCCAAAAGGATTCATGCCATCAGTACTTAGACCAAATCTTATGTTCCTTGCGTCAGCTGCAAAATCTTTGAACTCTCTGTCGATCTTTCTCCATTGCGTTCCATCAGCGGGGTGTCTCAACTCCCCGTCGGACTTACGGTCCTCTTTGTGCCATCGCAACAACTTGGCATGCTCTTTGTTCATGAACAGGCGTTTCAGCCGAGGTATTATAGGAGCATACCACATCACCTTGGCGGGAACCCTCTTCCTGGGTTTCTCACCCTCAACATCGTCACCAGGGTCATCGCCTCTGATCTTATAATGCATTGCAGTGCATACAGGGCATTCATTCAAATCCTCGTATGCACCGCGGTAGAGGACGCAGTCGTTAATGCATGCATGTATCTTCAGAATCTATAAACCTAGAGGGCACACAACCTTCTTTGCTTCGTACGTACTGGCGGGCAACTTGTTATTCTTCGGAAACATATTCTTCAACATTTTCAGCAAATTTTCAAATGATGAGTCAGCTACACCTTCCCGTGCCTTCCATTTCAGCAAATCCAGTGTGCAGCCCAGCTTTTTCAGACTATTGTCGCATCCTGGGTACAGCGACTTCGTGTGATCCTCTAACATGCGATCCAAATTCTCCCTCTCCTTGTCAGTTTCGCAGCGTCTCCGTGCATCGGCAATGGTCCGACCAAGATCATCAGCGGGCTCATCATGTGCCTCTTCTTCACCTTCACCAAACCCTTCCCCACCTTCAGCATCATCCTCCATGAAGGTATCACCGAAAGCGTCATGATAGTTGAAATCGATATCATCCTCTTCTTCATCTTCTTCCATTCTAACCCCTGTTTCTCCATGCTTGGTCCAACAATTATAGCTTGGCATGAAACCGTGCCGAAGCAGGTGCATGTGAACGACTCTTGAGGAGGAGTGACCCTTCTCATTCTTACATTCAGCACATGGACAGATAATAAAACCTCGCTGCTTGTTCGCATTTGCCACTACGAGGAAATCTTTCAAACCCGTAGTGAACTCGCCGGAGAGTCGGTTACCGTACATCCATTGCCGATTCATCTGCATTATTATTATATAAAGTATATAATTAACCATCATGCATTTGTTAAACTAACTAGCTGGAAATAATACAAATCATGAAAGGGTTCAAGTTGCTAACCGCGACCGCGGAGGTAAAATAAATGAAAACGCTCAAGTGCGGCTCGGACACTTAATATCATGTGTGTTTCATGCTATCGGGCATTTCATCGAACACCTAGTGTGCATAGTAGGAACCAAAAGCATACCCACCACCCCTTGTGAATGTTGTGAGCAGAAGTGACACCAAATGTGGCTAAGTGCAGCGAGCTGAGTTCTATATATAGGGATGGGCCTTTAGTCCCGGTTCACCTGGACAACCGCGGCTAAAGGACGTGGGGCCAGACCGATGACCTATTATCCCCGGTTGGTCTGGACAACCGGGACTAAAGCCCCTCCCCTCCGACAGCTGTGGACCGAGCGCGCTGGGCCCAGACTATTGGTCGCGGGTCTCGTCCCGAACCGCGACTAAAGACCCCTATGGTCGCGGGCCGATTATTTTGGGGACTAATGGGGGCGTGCCGAAGGCCTATTTTCTACCAGTGGGGGGCCTACTCTATGAGACTGACAGGGTGGACAGGTCCCATCTGCCGAACGGCGCGGCGACTTCCCGCACCCGGGTCGGCGAGAAGCCGGAGGCGTGCTCTGTTTTGCAGTGGGCATGTCCCATCAAGTTGTACCTTTTAGTCTTTGTTTATTCGGCTGGGCACCAGTATATAAGGTGCCCTGCCCCCTCCTGCGCGAGGGACGTTGCTCCAGATCGCATTTATTACAAGGATCAGCACTAGAGCGAGAGAGAACCGCCGAGTGGCTACTCGGCTGAGAGACAAGTTTGTACCGTGGCCACTCAGAGATTATACATACAGAGAGATAGGAAGGAGTACGGGTGTTACCTCCACACGAGGGCCCCGAACCTGGGTAGTTCTGGTTTTTTGCAGTGATAGAGATACCTGAGCGCGGCTACTCGCCGTGCGATCCCTCCCCGGATACCTACAGCGTCCATCGGCCCCAACACTTAAGCCATCCCATGGCATCTTTCTTCTCCACACCACGACAGTTGGCGCCCACCGTGGGGCCAGCAGCGGCGCTGGCTGGGGTTCATATTCGGACGGGACCCGTTTCTGCTTCGGGGGAGCGCGCGGTCTGTGGCCTTGTCCATAGATTCGGCTCCTTCACTTCGTCACCGACAACACCGGCGATTTCGGTGGCAGGCCCTTGCCAGCAGGCGGCTCGGTCCTTTCCTTCGGCGCGCATCTGGTCTACGTCGCCACCACCGTCATCCGCGAGTTCCCGGAGGAGGTGCTCGTCGCGGAAGATCCTCCTGCTGTACTCGCTGCCCGCGGGAAGCCTTCTGGCTGCTCTACGGACAGCGTGGAGGTGATGATGACAGGCCCGACTATCGATGCCGGGAAAGGCGCGGCCGCTACCGCGGGAGTCATCGAGGGACCTACTGGCGCAAGGGTCCACAAGCCCTACGACATGCCCGAGAACATTCCGGGTTACGTGGATGCTTCCACGTCCGCGGCTATACCAGTTGCTCGTGGTGGCACCACCGAGCGGCTGGGCATGCCGCCTCCCACCGACACCGAGCTCATTGCGTTGAAGGCACAACTCGAGCAGCAGCGTCAAGCGCTGCACGCGGAGGCCCTAGAGCTGGAGAAGGTTAGGCTTGAGCTTAACCTAGAACAAAATGAGTACAATAGAGTGCATGACTTTACTCCCATTTCTAGGCTGCCTAGCAAGTTAGGCACTATCCATCGCAACTTGGGCGCTGAGTTAGCCACAGATGGTAGGGCTGCTAACCAAACTGCTAGTTTGAAAACTGCTACTAGGCCCAAGTATATCTCCCCTGCCAAGACTCTTAGGGCTGCAGAGGCTGTCGCTGCTGAGTTGCCGCATCTCACTGGTGACGCGCGCTAGGCAACAGGATAGGCTTAATGAGCTAGTGCTAGAAGCTGGCAGGCAGAACGAGGAGTTCCGGAAGGCCAATCCGGGAGCTGGTGCTTCTCGGGTTGTCCACTCGCATGCGGTCAGATCTATGAATCAGGCCTCATCGCCGCTTCCTGGCAATGAGAGGGACCAGAGTGTGAACTCTGGAAAAACAAACAGATGCAGGTGTACGACCCGGCTGTCGCCGGAAAACACCCCGCTGTAGCGCAGTAGCCCGGTCAGAAACACAACTCTGCAGGAGCAGGCTATCAAGCCACTAAAGCAAGGGACAGGGAGGAAACCGCGCGGGAACATCTCAATATCATGCTGCCAACCCGGTTCAGCAGAGGGTGCAGCCGCCAGCGGCTGTGCAGCCGCATGCAGTTGTGGCAGCGGCCAACCCGGTTGCTCAACCCGGCCCTGTGCCGCAAGACCGCTATGATGATGGGTACTCGGCGATGGAGATGGCCGGGTACGCAGACCCAAGGGACGTCACTGATCGTTTGGGTGACCGGATGTTGGAGCCCAGCGATGCAAGATACAAGTTGGACCGGATTCACCGGTCCGAGCAGATTGATAAGAGGGGGCCACCCGGCCCAAGTTGTTTTGCCCACCGCATCATGGGCGAGCCTTCCGTGAACAAGTTCCAGCTGGCTAGAGGGACCAAGTCATACGATGGGAGCACCAAGCCAGAAGACTGGCTGAATGACTATGTCACCGCTGTGCATATTGCAGGCGGCAACCGGAGATGGGCCGTGAGATACGTTCCCCAGATGGTGGAGGGCCCTGCCCGGATCTGGTTGAACAACTTGCCCAAGGACAATATCAACTGCTGGCTTGACTTCTCGGAAGCCTTTATCAGCAACTTCACCAGCACATATAAGAGGCCGAATAGGCCGCAGCAGCTTTCAGCTTGTAAGCAGCGGGAAGAGGAGACTGACAGGGAGTACCTTACTCGGTGGAGCACATTGAGGAACACCTGTGAAGGTGTGAACGAGTCACAGGAAATCGCCTGGTTTGCTCAAGGCTGCAGGCATGGCAGCATGTTGTGGCAGAATTTGCAGAGAGAGATGCCGAGTACGCTCGCCGAGACGATCAAGATAGCTGATATGTATGCACTCAGAGACCCTACTCATCCTTTGCTCGATGCATTCGAGCCGAGAAGGAAGCACCATGACAGCCACAGACGCCAAGATTTTCACAACAAGCGTAGAGGTGACCGCCTAGATACTCGGTATGATCCCGAGGAGGTGAATGCTGTGATCCAAGACCCTGTGGCTGCTGGGAGTAGCCAAAGGCAAAAAACTGCTGGAGCCCAATATGGGCAGAACCAGAATCAGGGCCAAGGCATCAAGAAGCCGTACAATGATCCCCAGCAGGGTAGCGGCAACCCGGGTCCAAGAGAGACTCAGACTTTTTTCTTTGAAAACATGAAGGTCGGGCCATGCAGCTTCCATACTCGGCATCCGAGTAGGCCAGCCAACCACACTACCCGGCAGTGCAGCTGGTGGGACCGCATCAAGAGTGAAGGCTTTGTTCAGCTGCCCCCTCCTCCTCCTCTGCCGCCTGCGAATGCCAATGTGCAGCCTATCCGGGCAGCTGCTCCCAGGCCTGCAGTGAATCCGAGAAGGGAGAACGTGAACCAACTGGCTCAGGGAGCCAACCGCAACTACAACTACGACAACCGCAATGACCGCGACCGCCACTACTACACCCACAACAACAACAAGAACAACAACAACAACAACGGCAACAATGGTGGTGGAGACCGCAACCAGTACCAGGAGCACCATGAGAGTTACGTGGTGTTCACCACCGAGCCAGATGACAAGCAATTGCTGCATAGGCGTGCGGTGGAGGTGAATGCAGTGATCCCAGCTGTGCCTCACTATCTGCACTGGTGCGAGCAAGAGATTACCTGGTCCAGAGATGATCATCCTAAGGTGATGCCCAATCCGGGTACATATGCATTGGTGGTGGATCCCACCTTCCTGGGGACCAAGAAGAACGGCAAGTTCAGCAAAGTGCTGATTGACAACGGCAGCAGCATCAACATTATGTACCGAGATACCCTGGAGAAGCTCGGCCTTGCCGAGAACATGCTGCTACCCAGCAGGACCACTTTCCATGGCATTGTGTCGGGAGTGTCTTGCGCTCCGATCGGCCGCATATGGATAGATGTGCTATTCGGTACCAGGGAGAACTGCCGTACCGAGTGCCTGCAGTTCGAAGTGGTTGATCTTCAAAGCCCCTACCATGCTCTACTCGGTAGGCCTGCGCTCAGCAAATTCATGGCCTCAACCCATGCAGCCTACCTGAAGATGAAGCTACCTGGTCCCAATGGTGTCATCACCATCTCGGGTGATTACAAGTGCTCCTTGGAGTGCGCATCTACTGGTTCTCTGCTGGCAGAGTCCATGGTCATCGCTGCTGAGAAGAAGAAGATACACGAGGTGGTTGCTATGGCCCAAGAAGCGCAAGTCGGTATGCCTGGCATGCCTGGTACTCAGTATGGAGCAGCTTTCCAGGCCTCCCAGGAAACCAAGAAGGTGCAGGTGAACCCTGAGTTCCCAGACCGTGTTGCCATCATTGGCGCCGGGTCGGGCGAGAAATAGCAAAGCGAGCTCATCCACTTCCTCCGTGAGAACCGGGATGTCTTTGCATGGTCCAATGAGGATCTGCCGGGTGTCCTGAGGGAGTTGGTTGAGCACCCGCTACATGTGCGTCCTGACGCCAAGCCGGTTAAGCAGGCAATGCGCCGCTTTGGTGATGAGAGGAGGAAAGCTATCGGTGATCAGATCACCAAGTTGCTGATAAGCGGATTCATCATGGAGGTACTGCATCTGGATTGGCTATCAACCCGGTTATGGTTGAGAAGAAGAAGGAGGAACCCAATGCCGATACTGCATGGCGCATGTGCGTGGACTACACCGACCTGAACAAGGCCTGCCCCAAGGACCCATTCCTGCTACCCCGCATAGATCAGGTGATCGATTCCACTGCCGGGTGTGAACTTTTGTCTTTCATTGATGCCTACTCTGGTTTCCACCAGATACCTCTTAATCCGGCTGATCAAATAAAGACTGCTTTCATTACCCCGTACGGGGCTTATTGCTATCGTGGTATGTGCTTTGGGTTGCGGAATGCGGGGGCTACTTATCAGAGATGCATGCAGAAATGCTTGCATGACCAGATTGGCAAAAATGTGCAGGTGTACGTAGATGACATTGTCATCAAAACGAAAGAAACACATACTCTGCTTAGTGATATTGAGGAAACATTTGCTAGCCTGCACAAGTACATGATGAAATTGAATCCGACTAAATGCACCTTTGGCGTCCCGGCTGGCAAGTTACTCGGTTTCTTGGTATCCAGCCGGGGCATTGAAGCCAATCCTTCAAAGATAAAAGCTATAGAGAGCACGTAATTACCGAGATCACTGAAGGATGTGCAGAAATTCACCGGGTGCTTGGCTTCTCTTAGCCGCTTCCTGGGGAGAATGGGTGAGAAGGCCTTGCCTCTCTACCAGCTCATGAAGAAAAGTGATAAGTTTGTCTGGACATCACAAGCTGATGTGGCCTTCAGAGAACTCAAGACCATGCTGGGTAGCGCTCCCATCCTGGCAAGCCCGCTACCCAAAGAGCCAATGTTGCTGTACATTGCTGCAACCAAACGGGTAGTCAGCGTGGTGATCATGGTGGAAAGAGAAGAGGAAGGCAAAAAGGTGCAGCGGCCAGTGTATTATCTCAGCGACGTGCTATCCAACTCCAAGCAAAACTACCCGCACTACTAGAAGATGACATACGGCGTGTACCTGGGTGCCAAGAAGCTCAAGCATTATTTCCAAGAGCATCCCATCACAGTGGTGAGTACTGCTCCCATCTCGGAGATCATGGGCAACAAGGAAGCAAGCGGCCGAGTAGCCAAGTGGGAAATTGAGCTAGCCGCGTACACCCCTCTGTACGCGAGAAGAGAAGCAATCAAGTCGCAAACTCTGGTAGATTTCTTGGTGGATTGGGCCGAGATGCAGTATGACCCTCCTTGGCCAGAAACCAACTACTGGAAGATGCATTTTGATGGCTCCAAAGTGAAGGAAGGCCTTGGTGCTGGCGTGGTGCTGACGTCACCCAAGCGAGATCAACTCAAGTATGTGCTGCAGATCCATTTCAAAGCATCTAGCAACATGGCCGAGTATGAGGCATTGGTACATGGCCCGAGGGTAGCCAAGGAGATCGGAGTTCAGCGCATTGTCTGTTATGGCGACTCGGATTTGGTGGTGCAGCAAGTATCTGGCAACTGGGATGCTCTGGATGCCAACATGGCGTCCTACCGGTTTTTGGTGCAAACTATGACTGGATTCTTTGAAGGGTGTGAATTCCATCACATACACCGAGCTGAGAATGATGCAGCTGATGAGCTGTCCAAGTTGGGGTCTTCTCGGCAGTTTATCCCGGCGGGGATTGCCTTGGAGCATCTGAGAAAACCATCCATCAAGCCATCCCCCAACTAAGAGTCCATCTTCGTTCCATTTCTACCAGGAGCGGAGGCTGTTTCTATGGAGATTGACTGGGAGGCTGCAAAAGAGAACCCGGGGACTGTCGTCTCCAACCCGGGGACTGGCACCTGCAACCCGGGCACTGCTCCATTCAACTCGGGGACTGTCGCATTCAGAGAGGGGATCATTTCTCAGTACTCGGGGACTCGCCCCCAACTCAGAAGAGGTCTTGGTAGCTGATCCAATGGAAGTGGACAAACTAGTGTTTCCCATCCGGGAGACACCGAGTTGGGCTCTGCCCATATTATCCTTTCTACCGGATGGCACTTTGCCGAGTGATGAGTTCACATCCAGGCAAATACAGAGAAGATCCAAGGGCTACACAATCATCAACAAGGTGATGCACAGAAGAAGTCCTACTGGCGTGCTGCAACACTGTGTAGAGCCAAAGGAAGGAGAAGAAATTCTTGTGGAGATACACCAGGGAGAATGCGGGCATCACGCCTCTTCTCAGGCTCTGGTCAACAAGGCTTTTCGGCATGGCTTCTTTTGGCTAACTGCCTTGCGGCAAGCTGAAGATATAGTGAGAAAGTGCAACAGGTGCGAGAGGTTTGCAAGAAAGATTCATATGCCAGCATCCGAGTTGAAGACCATTCCCATTACTTTGCCATTTGATGTCTGGTGTTTGGACATGGTAGGCCCCTTCAAACCAGCTAGAGGGAACATGACGCACATCTTGGTCATGGTTGATAAATTCACCAAGTGGATTGAGGCCAAACCTATTCGGAAGTGTGATGGAGTCACAGCTGTGAGTTTCCTGAAGGATGTTATTCTGAGATACGGCTACCCGCACAGCATCATCACTGATAGTGGCACGAACTTTGCTGAGGGTGCATTCGCAAGATTCTACAGAGAGAAGCGGATACGACTAGATGTTGCATCTGTTGCGCATCCGGCCTCCAATGGGCAAGTTGAAATAGCAAATGGTATGGTCCTATTCGGGATAAAGCCAAGGCTAATTGAGCCTTTACAGTGAACCCCTGGTTGTTGGCTGGACGAGTTGCCGGCGGTGTTGTGGAGTCTCAGGACTACCCCTAACCGATCAACCGGATACACACCATTCTTCCTGGTATACGGAGCTGAGGCCGTGTTGCCCACTAACCTAGAGCATGACTCGCCCCGAGTAACCCTCTACATTGAGGCGGAGGCGAGAGAAGCTCGAGAAAATGACGTTGACCCGCTAGAAGAAGCAAGAGAGCTAACTCTGTCACGTTCAGCCATTTATCAGCAAAACCTGAGGCGTTATCACAGCCGGAAAGTAAACCCAAGGGTTTTCCGAGAAGGAGACATGGTCCTTAGGCTCGTACAGCGCACGGCCGGGATGCACAAGCTATCCCCTCCGTGGGAAGGGCCCTTCATTGTGAGCAAGGCTCTACACAATGATGCCTACTATCTAGTTGACGCACAGGCACCCCACAAGAAAAGGCCGGATAAAGCTGGAGAGGAATCCAAGCGCCCTTGGAATGTAGCTCTACTCCGCCGTTTTCATTAATGAACAAAAGTTTGTATGTATCTCCTCAAACCGAGTTAAAATTCTAGTCGGCACTCCGAATTCAAACTCGGGGACTGCCTGTGCAAAAACCTTGCCTTGTGTCGTTTACTTTATTTCTTTTGTCTACTCGGTTGGTCTACTTAGAATTTCATGTGCATATCTAGTAGTGTGTTTAAACCCAAGGGCCAACTCTTCGACTCTGCTGCTGTCCGCAACCCGGCTTCATGGCAAGCAAGAGAACAAGCCAAAGGTCAATGAACACATGAAAAATTGTTAAGGAAAAGAGAGGTGTAGCAACCGAGTAGGGTGTTCTTTACTTTTCTGTGTCTCTTTTCGGTTAAGTGGTGGGCAGCGTTACCATGCAGTTTTCTAAGTGGCTAAGTATCTGAAACTCGAACTTTGAAATCTTGTGACTCGACTACCAAAAAGCCACAAGTGGGAGGTAAGAGCAGAGACAAAAAGAACGAGTGAATGAAAAATGCAACTCGGGGACTTGCATTGAAACGCAACCCGGCATTGAGCTAGAGTTGCTAAACTGTTAGCCAAATAAAATTGAGTAGCAAAGGACTTAAAACTTAAACTTGTTCGATACATATGCACCCGGCATCTCAGGGATCTGATAAGATTGTTTAGAGATAAAGTGTGCAGGAGTTAAACAGCAGTGGAGACAGTATCCGTATTGGTGTTGGTAGGCGTTTCCAGCTCAGAGGTTGTAGAGGTTGGCTCGGCTGCAGAAGGAGTTGCAGTAGTGGAGGTTGGCTCTGAGGCGGAGTTGGAGACTTGAGTGGCCGCAGTGCTGGGCAGAGGGTAGAGCTCTGAGGTCGCAGCCCCAGTTGCGCCCAACTCGGGAGCTGGATCGTTAATCACCATATTGATGGTGACGACAGCCTCCTGCGCGGTGGGTTGCGACTGCTCAGTCTCCGGGTTGGCTCCCAACCAGGAGTCCTCTGCGGCGCTGCGCTTCTCGGTCTCCATCCTTTCTGCCTCTTCCTGGTCAGACCCCTCCTGCTCCTCTTCTTCGGCATCCTGGCCTTGGTCTTCGTTGCCATCATCCTCGAACTCGGCCTCGCCTTCATCCTCCTCGCCCTCAACATCCGTATCCGGCTCGGTGGGGCCGTCAATGTACAAGCTGGTGTCAGCGTAGGAGGCAAGCTCATAGGCCACTTCCTTCCGGTGGGAAATGCACGCGGGGCGTGTAGTCCACTTGGATCCATTGCGGCGAGTGCATATCCTGTCGAGATCCAAGTTCTCGTGCCAGGACAGAATGAAGTGAAGGAGCCCGTCAGCGCCTGCCCGAGCTGCGGAAGCACGCCACTTCTTCAACTCCACCTTGACATGGTCCAGATTCTCGGCAATGCCGCGGAAGGTCTCCGGAACATCTTTCTCAGGCCAAAACAGCTTATGTAGCTTAATTGCAGCGGAGACCATAGAGGTGCCCAAGCCTTTGAGGGAGCGTATTTGGGTCTTGAGGTTGACGACATGATCGTTGATGCTGGAAATGTTGTCAATATTTAGACCAGCTGCGGCCCTGACCTTCCTTGCCTTGTCCACGACAGTTTCACCAGCGGAACAAAGTTCCGGGAAGATATCTAAATCAACAGGACCTAAGTTGGATCAGAAACAGTGACCAAGAAGAAGTGAAACTGAGAAGAAGAAGGCAGAGAAGAAAAAAGCCAAGTAAAGAGTAGCAGCAACTCACATTCCATATCTACCACCAGGGCTTCCAGCTTGATTTTCCAGTCCTCTGCATCTCGGAGTTGCTTGTCCTGGAGGCGGCGCGAGTCGGTGATTTGAGCCTCGAGAGCTTGGTTCCGTTCCTTCAGCATTTGGATTTCCATCTCGAGTGCCCGCTTCTAGGCGGCAACTGTTTTCTCGATCTCTTGCTTCTCGCGGACATGGTTGATAGCAGTTTGGAGGGCATCTGCTAGATCAACCTGGAGTTTCTCAAACTCCGCCCTCTCAGCCGCGCGCTCCTTCTCTATCTCGACCTCTCGGGCCTGCACTTGCTGGTTTGCCTCAGCAGGAGTGAGGCATTGCAAATGTTGTTCCCGGAAGTTCTTATATTCTTCTACAGATAGCACAACACTGATTATCAGAGTAACCAATGGGAAAGGGCAAATACAGAGAAGAAAGAATAGTACTCACCTTCCAGAGAAGAGATTTTACTCTGGGCGGAGGCAGCGAAAACCTCGCAATCTTGGTGTCTCTCCACCAAGGCCTTGATTTCGCCTGCAGAGAGGACATCAATTGAGCAAAAAGCAAAAAACGGGCATAAGTACAAAACGCACAAACCGAGATGCTAAAAGCTTACCCTCAATTTCAGAGAGCTTGAGAGTACGGTCCAGGGCATTCTTCTCCAAGGCATCCCGGTCGCTCTTGTCAGCTTCCAGAGCTCGGTTTCGTTCTCGGACTTGGCGGTGATTCCAGAGAAGCTGGCGGAAGATCTTTGTCCTCTCCTGGACGCTTTCCTGTAGGAAAAAAGGAAGAAGTATAAGTTTTGGAAGATTTGGCCCGAGTAGATATCAACTCGGTTGATTTTTCACCTACTCAGCCCGAATCTCGGGGACTGGGGTAATGGCTAAGAAGAGAGAAGGAGAAAAAGGAAACTGGCAACTCGGAGGATTCAGAAAAAGAGAAAGTACTTACCACATAGCTTTGCTCGATCTCTTCGATGGACTTGCGCAAGACAAACAACTTGCTGGCCAGGGTGCTGCAAGGACTAGCTACTGCCATGCCAACAGGGCCGATGTCGGCCTTGTTCCAGTCGGTCCGGTAGTGATCAAGTCTGCCCAACTCGGTACCGTCCCAGGCAGCGTTGCCGAACACCTTGCTGTCCCATACCTTCTCGATGTGGCCAACCCGGTCCAAGATGGCCGCAATGCCTGCTTCGGGAAGCTCCTCGTCATCCTCGCCGCGGGAAGAAATTTCCTTGATAATCAAGGAGTCCTTCTTGCCCTTGGACTTGGAGCGACTCAGGGCCTTGCGTTCTTTCAGAGCGGCTAGCCGCTCCTCTTCATGGGTCATGTGAATCTGGTGGCGCTCTTGCAGCTCTTTCCAGTAGTCAGGAAGCCTGGAGTCAGCATCTTTCTCGGTGGCACCAGAGCCGGTACCCTGCTCCTTTGTGAGGCCAAAGTTGGCAGTTGTTGGAACCAGACTAACGTTTGGATTGGGTAGCTTCTTCTTCTGGCTGGACACCAACTTGGTGTTCTGGGCTTGCTACGCCGCCTGTTTGTCTTGCGGCTTGAAGGGCAGCAGCGCCTGACCAGCCTGCGCGACGCCGCGCTTCGGCTGCTTCCGGGTTGGCTCAGCAGCTATCTTGATGGATTTCTTGGTAGTTGGCGGAGGTGCTTGGTGAGAAGGCGGTGGCACTCAGCGAACTGGCGGAGCAGCTTGCTGAGAAGGAGGTGGCACCTGTTTAACAGGTGAAGGTACTTTGCGAGTTGAAGGCGCCTTTGCTTGGTTGGCAGCAGCAACAGCATCCGGCTGCACGACGTACTCGCGTGAGGGCTCCTCCACGGGATCCTCTATACGCTGCGCGGCAGCGGAATCCTCGGTGTGCTGCCCGGCAGCGGGGTGGGGCTGCTCTACAGCGTTGGTCTCTGGCTGCTGCTCGGCGGTGGCGTCTGGCCGCTCCACGGCCGTGGTGTCCTGCTGCTGCTCGGCAGCATGTTCAGTGTCCTCCCCAGCTGATGCAGCTGGGGGAGTTGGCGGCATCTCGGTGTTGTCAATGTCCTGAGCAGCCGGCTGCACATCAGGCTGCAGCTGCTCAGAGGTGTATTCAGTCTCATTCCCGGCGCCAGTGTTATCGGCGCCGAGATCTTGCTCTTCTTCAACAGGGGAGGACGCACGCGTCCTACCCTGCGGCTCTTGGTTTTCATCATCATCCGAGAGCTCCACAAGCTGCTCTCGGGGCGAGGCTGTTTTCTTCTTGGGACGTGGTGCAACAGTGGCATCAGCGACAAGAGCATCACTGGAAGAAGAAATAGAGTCAGAAGGAAAGCAGGAAAAGGAACAAGGGAGAAACACAACAGAGAACCAGAGTTTACTCCGAAAGCACTTACCCGTCTGAGGTGAGGGCGCGTTTCTTGCGGGAGGCGGTGGCTTTGATTGCCGCCTTCTTCCTAGTCCTCTTAGGAGGGGGATCCTGCGCACCGCTGCCAGTCCTCTTTCGGGTAGTGGGAGCAGCAACAGATATCGGAACCACCTCCACGGGTTCCTCCATCTCATCCAACTCAGGTTCCTCTGCAATGGAAAGAAGGAGAAGTTCAGAATAGCGAAAAGAAAGTCAGGAACTGTGCAAGCAAGTAAAGAGGTGAACCCGGTCACCTTCATCCTCAGACCAGTCCCGGATAGAACCTGTGACTCGGGACTTACCGTCCTGGCCGGCGTGTGGGACGCAGAGGGTGGCTTGGGTGTCATACGCTGTGGCGTCATCCTCTGTTCTGTCGTCTTCCCAGTTCGCCTCAAAGATGGGTTTGTCCTCATCCTTCTGGCGGTTGATGTGCTATTGGTGCAAACATAAAGCACATTGAGTTGAGTTTTCGGATAAGAGGTTCTACTCGGAACAAGCGTGCAAACATAAAGCATATTAAGCTAAGAGGTTCTACTCGGAACAAGCGTGCAAACATAATGCATGTTAAGCTAAGGGTCCCTACTCGGAGCAAGCGTGCAAACACAAAGCATATAAAGCTAAGAAGTCCTACTCGGAACAGCATGCAAACACGAAGCATATAAATCTAAGAGGAGCCCTATTCGGTATCAAGCACAAGTACTGAGTGTGCAAAGAAGAACACTAACCTGGGTAATGTGCTTGGTGCGGCTATACGGAATGAAGACGTAAGCCCAGTTCTCGGTCAGCGTAGTCCTCATAATAGCCTTGGCCCAGATGGCCACCTCTGCCTTGGTGAGCTCGAACGTCGTGGTCCGAGTGCAGTCCCGAGGGCCTCCCATGTAGCACATCTTGTGCGCTCTGGCTTGGAGCGCGAGTACTCGACGCGAGATTCAGCAGGCGATTGGGCCATCCTGCAGAAGTCCCAGCTCGGCTAGCTGTGCTAGGCGTTTCTCTACCTGGACGACACCAGGAACTGTGTTCTTGGGGTTGTATCTCTAGTTCTGTCCGGTGGGCAGAGCATTCACGAACTCGGGGAGCCCAATCTGGTCTTCAGCAGGTTTTCCCTTCTCGGGGCGACGTTCTTCACATATAAGAAACCGTGCTGCCATTTGCGCATAGATTCCAATCCGAGAACCCGCGGGTGGTGCCCGGTGTTGCGTTGCAGCATCATCGCGCTACCCGTCTGGGTCATCACGCGGGGAACAAGGGGATTGCCAGGGTTTGGAACCTTTTGCTGGCGAAGGAAGAAATATCGGGCCCATGTTTGGACAGTTGGGTAGACACCCAGAAAGGCCTCGCAGACGGTGGCATGAATGGATAGCATCACCATGGCGTTGGGAGGAATGTGGTTTGGTTGGAGGCCAAAATGGTGGAGAAAATCAGAGAAGAATTTGGAGATGGGAAGGCCTAAGCCGCGCTTGAAATGCGACAAGAAGACGACGTATTCACCTTCTTGTGGTGCCGGGACGATCTCGCTGCCGGGAGGGCGACAGATTACGCCGGGAGGCACTCGACGGGTGTTCACCAGCCACTAGCAATCAGCGGCGGTGACGTCCGAGCCCTCCCAGCCGGCTCGGGCCGGCGCCATCTCCTCCTCCTCCTCGTGCTCGTGCTCGTCCACGGCGGCGTGCTCAAGATCCATGACGGTGGGGTTATCGGTGGAGTCACGGGTGCTCGTCAGGGTGGAAAGCGACGATGAGGACAGCGGCGCTCGGGATGTGAATCTCTCTCTGTCTGGCTCTCGAGGCGTGGAGCGGCGGCGCGTTGCGATTTGCGGCGGCACTGTGCTCAACGGCGGGCGCGAGGGCAGAGAGGGAGCAGAAGGGGGAAAATGCGAAGGAGAGAGCAATTTGGGCGGTGCGGGGGCATTTATACCTCCGCGAGCTGCGGTTACTACCGAGATTGATCGTGGCCGGGGATCGTGCGGGCTGGGTTAATGGACCGTTAGACGCACACAACGCATTTCGCGCGTGTAACGGGCGCATTTGATCCCACGACGTGGGTCGTGGGCTTTCAAGTACTCGCTCGAGGTGACCTAACGGGTTGTGGGCCCCGTGCGCAGTGGCAGGCGTGTGGCCTGCTGCTGCGCTAGCACCGAGGCGTCGGGGGCTTGCGCGTGCGACACGTGCCCCGCGAGGACACGAGAAGATGGATTTGATCTGGACAGCGCGAGATCACGTCGAAAATTCCACTAAGGTAACCTACTCGGCCGCACTATGCTGAATATGCGTTACTCGGCTCTGAAGGGATTTCTCCTGCAAGCATGGTGGGAGAAGTTCGAGTAGGAACTATGGGTCCGGGTTGAGGAGCAACTCGGACAAAGTGCTTCAAGGAGACAATTTGGTTTAAGCTGGCAGGGCCCAACGAACAAGTTCACTGGACCCTACCAGCTTCGGAGACTAATGTCGGGGGGCTACCCCCGAGTAGGGGTAAGGCAGGTGGTGAAACAAAGTTCATGGCACTGTTTGCCGGGTAGGCCGCTACCCGGGTACCCTCTATCCGGTAGTTTCTATCCGGTCATAAGTATTGAAGTCCAAGATAAGATAATGAGCAAGTTTGGAAACGTCCGAGTAGCGATCAAGTGGTCCGAGTACATGGGCTGCAATCCTACTTGGGCAAGAAGTCAATGGAGCCGTTCTGACAAGATTACGCGTATCCCGCAGCCGTACAGGCATGCGGTTCAACTTACGGAGTACGTGATTATCCGCGCAACGGCGTGGGTAAAGTGAAGTAGGCGCCTGTCACGTCTTGTCACTGACAGAGGGGACATGACGTGTCGGGGGCCTACTCTGTGAGACTGACAGGGTGGACAGGTCCCATCAGCCGAACGGCGCGGCGACTTCCCACACCCGCGTCAGCGAGAAGCCGGAGGCGTGCTTTGCTTCACAGTAGAGATGTCCCATCGTCGTACCTTTTATTCTTTGTTTACTCGGCTGGGCACCTATATATAAGGTGCCCAACCCCCTCCTGCGCGTGGGACGTTACGCGAGAGAGCATTTATTGCACGAGCAAGTGTTAGCTATAGAGAGAGCAGAGGGTGGCTACTCGGTTGAGATGCAACTTTGTACTATGGCTGCTCGGATATCATACATACAGAGAGATAGGCAGGAGTAGGGGTGTTACCTCCACACGAGGGCCCCGAACCTGGGTAGTTCTTGGAGTTTGCAGTGTTTCCTGAGCGCGTCTACTCGACGTGCGATCCCTCCCCGAATACCTACAACGTCCATCGGCCCCAACACTTTAGCCATCCCATGGCATCTGTCTTTACTCATCCACGAAAATTCAGGTGCGGGACAAACCTTCATGAACCTTACTTTAGGTGCAGCAAACAAGTTATTGGATGATCTAATGACAAACTATTCCCAATGGCAGACAGAAAGGGCTCTAACGGATAAAAAGGTAAATGATGTTGAGGAGTGATGACCCACAAGTATAGGGGGTGTATCGTAGTACTTTCGATAAATAAGAGCGTCAAACTCAACGAGGAGCAGAAGGTATTGACAAGTAGGTTGGATAGAGGATTCACTGTAAACACTAGCAAACCGGTTTTTGGTGGTTTTTGATATAGCAGATAAATAAAATGTGATTAAATAAAATACAATAAATATAAATGCGGCGAGTGGCCCAATCCTTTTAAGAGAAAATGACAAGCCGTTTGGTCTACTTATGATTACCAAAAGTTCTCGAGGACACATGGGAACTTCGTCAAGCGCTTTTGTTTCATATACTTGATTAATATTTATTGTTTTGATAGGTGTTGTGTGGGTGAACCTATGCTAATGCACTGCCCAACTAGGACTAATACATACTTGTGATTAAACCCCTTGCAAGAATCTGCAAATACAAGAAAGTAATTAAGATAAATCTGACCACAACCTTAAACTATGGGATCCTACACTCCCTCGTGCATCGGTTTCCTAACGGGGGTTTAGGTTTTTGTCACTCCGGCAACCACACAACTAGTAGCCAAATACACAATGCATCCTCCTAGGCCCATAAAGGTGAAGTGTCATGTAGTCGACGTTTACATGACACCACTAGAAGAATAACACCACAACTTAAATATCAAACCACTAGATATTACTTCAACATAATTCCACTACTAACATCTTGACTTCTCCCATGTCCTCAAGAACTAAACGAACTACTCACAAAAGATCATATGGATCATAATCAGAGGTGATATAATGATGAAAAACAATATGGTCATAAAGTGAAAACACCAATAAATCTCGTAAGCATCAACTACTAATAAGTTATCCACGCCGGGAGAGAGATCTAGTGAAGAACAACGATATAGAACCCTAATTGTTACAACGGAATGGAGATGGATGGTGAGGATGATGGTGCTGGTTATGGTGATGATGACAATGATGGTCTTGATGATGCCCGGAGCGATGACGGTGACGATGGCGATGATTTCCCCTCTCCGGGGAGGAATTTCCCCCGTTAGATTTCTCCCTGCCGGAGAGCTTTTCTCTCTTTGTTGTTTTCCGCCCCGAGGAGGCGGCGGAATATTTCCTTGATGGTTCTCTGAGGCTTAGGGTTCCTTGGGGGTCAAGTACGCAAAAGGAGGCGGCCAGAGGTGGGCCAGGGTGGCCACACCACCCCCAGGCGTGACCAAGGGGCGCCCCTAGTGGTGTGGGCCCCTGGTGGCCCCTCTTCGGGTCTCCTCGTGGCTGGCTCCATCTTCTAGACTTCTAAGACTCCTCTGATACCCCCTTCTTCTTTTGATCTTCTGAAATAGGGTATCTTGACAGTGCTTTTTTTCATCAGATTTCTGGTCCCGGTGTTTATTCTCCAACAATTTTTGAACATGCAAAATAAGATTAAATAATATAAGTAATGCATCATAATATGAAATATATCGATGAATAACAGAAAATTACAATATAAAATAGTGATGCAAAATGGACGTATCAACTCCCCCAAGCTTAGACCTCGCTTGTCCCCAAGCGAAACTGAACTCGGTAAACATGACCACAGGTTTATGGAGTGAGGTGTCGAGAAATAAAATACGGAGAAGAAGCATCACATCTATCAATACACGAATCATTCTAGACAACAGCTTCCTCTCATATAATTTAAATTGAAACAAGTAGAGGGAATCACAATAAAGGTGCAAAAGGAAATCATAATTGGTGAAGGCAAACTTCGTTCTTGGTCAGAGAACAATTAACAGATTGTACCTATCTTTTGACCATAGTCTTTATATTAGAGATTATATTGCAAAGTTTAACATGCTCAATCATAATAGTCTCTTTGCAGTCATTGATAACTTTCAAAGTGGTATTCATTCAGATAAAAACATTTGTACTAAACAAGGAAGTATAAAGGACATGATTGAGTAAATCAACATATAGATGGATGGATCACAACAACTCCAATGCTTGCTTAAGACAGAAAGGAGTAGGTTTACTGACTCAACAAAAAGGTAAAAGGTAGGCCCTTTGCAGAGGGAAGCAGGGCTTAACTCATGTGCTAGAGCTTTTCATTTGATAAACAGAGGTATTAAAAACAATTTTGAGAGTGGTGTATGTTTATGTCAACGAATGGCAAACCGAAAATGCAGTACATCACAAGCCAACTAGACCTTACAAGAGCGGATCCCATTGAAGTACACTAACTGAAATCAGCAGATCGTCCCTCTTCTCTTTTGTTTACACAATTATGCTTTGACTGATAAATCAAGGGCAAAGATAGTGAAGAGAATTTTATAGTAACTAATTTTGGGGGTGGGCACCCCGCTGCCAGCTCTCCTATCATTTGGATAAGAGGATGAAGTCACTAGTCCAGGTGTGTAAAGTCCAATCAACAAGTGAGATGAAGATTCTCTATTTGCGTCCTCATGAGCTAAAACAGGGGCACGAAACAGGTGTAATTTTGAAGGTTTAAAGGTAGCACACAAGGAATTTACTTGGAGTGGCGGTTAAATTCCACATATAGGTAAGTATGGTGGACACAAATGGCATGGTTTTGGGTCTCAAGGTTTGGATGCACGAGAAGCATTCCCTCTCAGTACAATTTTGTGGCTAGCAAGGCTGGGTAGCAAGCATAAGAGTTGAGGGAAAACAAAGAAATATACATATGATAGAATCAATCATGCAATCTTCCTTGGAAGTTCAAACAATATTAACTTGAGAATACTAAGCTTATGAGCCAACAAGAAAGAAAGATCATAGAATAATATATCTACATGCAACTCCCTCTTTTCAACTTAAGCCTCAAAGTATTGTTGCTACTGACTGAGGACCCACAAGTATAGGGGATCGCAACTGTCTTCGAGGGAAGTAAAACCCAAATTTATTGATTCGACACAAGGGGGAGCCAAAGAATATTTTTATGCCTTAACAACTGAGTTTTCAATTTAGCTGCACCTGAAAGTAGACTTGGTCGCAACAATTTATCAGTGGTAAGAGCTTTATAGCAGCAGTAGAAATAAAATGATAGCTGTAGTAAAATAGTAACAGCAGTAGCAATCGCGGAAAAAACAGTATGGGAAGTACCGTAGGCATAGAGGGAATGGATGGATGGGCGTTGCATGGATAACATAGGTCATTTAATAATCTAACACGGGAATTGCAGATAAAAATATAAAGCATCGAACATGTAGGTAACCCATAGTCATGTGTTCCAATATAGTCATACGTGCTCGCAGTGAGAAACTTGCACAACATCTTTTGTCCTACCAGCCCGTGGCAGCGGGGCCTCTAGGGAAACTACTAGTAATTAAGGTGCTCCTTTTAATAAAGCATCGGAGCAAAGCATTAACACTTCGTGAACACAGTGATCCTCACATCACAACCATCCCCTCCGGTTGTCCCTATTTTTGTCACTTTGGGGCCTCGGGTTCCGGCCAATGACATGTGTAAACAACTTGCAGATATGATCAAGAAACATAATTATACTCATGAAATAATAACATGTTCAGATATGAGATCATGACACTCGGGCCCTAGTGACAAGCATTAACCATAAAAAGTTGCAACAACGGTAGAAAACACTAACAATGGATACTAGGCACTATGCCCTAACAATCTGGCATTATTACATGATCAATCTCATCCAATCCATTCCATCCCTCTCAGCCTACAACGGTGTTTACTCACACATGGACGGGGGAATCATGGATGGTTGATGGAGAAGAGGTGGCGGTGTTGATGGAGATGATCTCCTTCGAATCCCCGTCCCGGCAGGGCGCCAGAACAGGAACTTCTGATCCCCGAATCGAGGTTCTGGGTGGCGGCGGCGCTGTGTTGTGTTTCTGTGGAATATGACGAACACCCTCGTATTTTAGGTTTACGGGGCATATGTAGTCGAAAGGGGAGTCCGAGGGGGTCCTGGGGTGGCCCACACCACTAGGCGGCGCGGCTAGGGGGCGCCGTGGGTTGGTGTGGCCCCCTTTTGGCTCCCGGGGTCTTCTGGTGTTTTAAGACCAATGGGGTCTTTTCTAGGCATTTTCCCGAAAGTTGATTTTTCTGCACAAAAACGAGACACCAAGGAAATTCTGCTGAAAACAGCGTTAGTCCGTGTTAGTGGTATCCAAAACTCACAAGTTAAGAGGAAAACAATAAGAAAAGTGTTCGAAAAGGGAGATACGTTTTGGACGTATCAACTCCCCCCAAGCTTAGCTTATTGCTTGTCCTCAAGCAATTCAGTGACAACTGAGTGCGATAAAAGACTTTTACGAACACATTTGTTTCATATGATGTAAATATACTCACGACATGATCAAGTGCTGAGGAAATTCATAATAAGATGTATGGAAAATAAAAGTCACCCAGTAGTTAGGCAAACCATGAAGAGATGCCAACAAACTAATAATAGACAACATGAAGTACTTCAATCTACAAGATTGCAATGCTCATAATAGGGTATGATAAAGTGTACTCCCTTGCCCTTAATAGTGGAGAAAAACATAAATGCCAGGGAACCACTGAAGTTCAAATGAAGACTAGAAATATAGATATCAAATATACAAGCATCAAAGTTATACCACTATCAACCGTGTTTTGGGACAAGCACATTACACTAAGAATAACAGCCATGCTCTCAAGAAGGTGCATAAAGCGAGAAGGTGAAGACTCAACATAAAAATAAAAGAAAGGCCCTTCGCAGAGGGAAGCATGGATTAACTCATGTGCTAGAGATTTTTATTTTATTAAACAGAGGTATTGAAAACATTTTTGAGAGAGGTGTATGCTTATGTCAACGAATGGTAAACAGACAATACAGTACGTCACAAGCCAACTAGACTTCACAAGAGCGGCTCCCATAGAAGGACGCATCTGGGTAGAAGTTCATCCCTGTTTCTCTTTTGTTTACACAATTATGCTTTGACCGATAAATCAAGGGCAAAAGACTGAAGAGAATTTGTTGTATTGATTTGGGTTTGGGCACCCCGCTGCCGGCTCTTCTATCATTGGATAAGCGGATGAAGCCACTAGTCCAGGGTGTGAAATCCAATAAACAAGTGAGATAAAGATTCTCTATTTACGTCCTCATGAGCTAAAACAGGGGCACAAAACCGGAATATTTTTTAGCAAGTTTTAAAGGTAGCACACGAGAAATTTACTTGGAGTGGCAGTTAAATACCACATATATAGGTAGGCATGGTGGACACATTTGGCAAACTTTAGTTTTTGGGTTTTGGATGCACGAGTAGAGCTCATACTCAGTACAGGTGGAGGCTAGCAATAGACGGGGAGCGACAATCAAGAGATCAACAACTGTCATAATCATGCTTGCGACAAAAAAAATAACAGGGGCATAAAAATGGTACAAATACTCTGAGGCAAAATAAATCATTGAGGCTTAAGTGACTTTTTGTTTTTAGTCATAGCATGCGTGAACATGTGCCAAGTCGATCCAAGGGAAACAATCATAGGGAGATACCACAATGTCATACCCTTCTATGAATAAAACAATGGAAGCAAATATTCATACGACATGCTATCTCATATTAATAAGTTGGAACTAACACGTGAGAGCATGAACTACCAAGAATCAATTAAATAACATACACCTTACATGAACGGACTAAGCATGTTCACACAATGAGTATATGTACAAAAATAAAACAAATAGAGTTCATACCAGCCTCTCACCACAACTCGGATTGTCGTAAATCGTAATTACTGCTCTTCACTTGTGGATTGAATAATATGGAATGATAATGAAGCTCCAATGGAGACATGGAAGTCCGGTGAACTCTGCAACAAACTTTATGAAACCAAAGAAGAACAACAAATATTTTTGGGTTTTCGATTTAAAACAAGAATAGAAAGAAGCAAGAAAACAAAGAAAAATCTTTTTGGATTTTTGAATACTAAACCGAAACAAGAGAAGAAAGCAAACCAAATAAACAAACTAATGAAGCAAACAAAGAGAAACAACAGAATAATTTTTGGTCTTTTTGTGTTTTGGAAAACAGGAACAGAACAATAAAACAAAAACGAAAGAAAACAAAGAGAAACGAAAGAAGCGAAAGAAAACAAAAACGAACGAAAGAAGCGAAAACATGGATATACAATGAACCGACCGAACATGATATATAAATGAGTGTGATGTTGGTATACCTCCCCCCAATCTTAGGCTTTTGGCCTAAGTGGAGATCAATCACCAAGGGGACCATGAGGTGGCGCCCCCGTAGTATGCCGAGGAGGAACCCTCCTCCTGATATGTGCTCGAGGATGCGCCACTGTACTGTGTGTTATGGTCCTCTAGAGGCGCGTCTCGCCTCTCCTGCTGCCTTAATACTCCATAGTGCTCAGATGCTCGTCTACCTCCTCCTTAGAGAGCGACCATGGTGACCTGTCAATCTTTAAAAAAACAGGCTGCAGCAAAGTAACTCTTCGCTCCCCTCCATCTATATATAAAACTGTATATACTAAAAATTCAGCAGAAGAGTTAGCAGTAACAAACTGATGGGACTTCATGGCAGCAAGGTTCAGTCTATTGGGAGCAATCAATTCATCGTCAGGAGCAATAGAAAATTCTAAAGCAGTTGCTATACGTGTAGCGATAATGCCCCCCCCCCCCCAAAATAGGCCCCTTAGGAGCAAGGCGGCGTGCAACAAGTGCACCAAGGATATATTTCATGCTACGGTTCAGTGCAGCATCAGTGAAAGCAAGGTGGTAACCAGAAATGTTGCTAGTGTTCTCCCTACCAAGGATACTAGCAGCAATATATTAAGTAAAATATCTAAGAGTAGGAAGTTGAATGTTCCTTATCTTCCCACGCTGGGATGAGCCACCATCATCGTTGGTGATTTCTCGGTAAAGCACCATAAGATCCACGGGTTTCTCCTGAACCCTGCACGCTGTCCCGGTAGCGTTGATACCTACAATGGCACAAAAGTCTTCCAAGGACAAAGAAAAAAGATCTACTATATAATTTGAAGCCAACAGTTGGACCAAAATGTGTGTTCTAAAATTGAAAACTCTCAACAAAAGATTTTGTGAGAGCTGCATACTGAGGCCCTTCATCCTCCATACAGTTGGTTAGACCACCTCTTTCAATAAGCATACGAAAGTCATCTAATAGACCTGCACTTCTTAGAAATGTAATGCAAGGAAAACTAGATGGGTTAGCGATACCATCACCTCCCGCATCGTCAATACTTGGTGCAATAACGTCTTCATTGTATGATGGCCTCACTGAAGTGGATGAGCGTGAGGGACTTGTCCTTCTACGAGCATCACTCCTAAATATCTCTCCAATATTAAAATTATCCATCTCTGAAATTTTTCAACAATCATCACAAAAATTAATTTCAAGTAACTATAGTGTGGAAACTACCATAGGGACTTATATGAGAGCTAAACATATATCAAAACTACAATATTTCTAGTCAAATCAAGCATGCAAACTCACATAAGTTGTCACCTACAGTACCAAAATACTCAAGAAATACTTCACCAAATAAAATTCTACTTAGATCATCTGAGGAGTCGCATACCAGAGAGCAAATGCACCAAATCTCAGCACAAATTACGGGCTGAAGAAGGAGATCGAAAATCCAGAGGAAGAACCGCAAGAACCGGGTTCCAGGAAATGTTTTCAGTTTGGGAGGTGAGAGAGAAGACTTTAGCAGGGGAGAGAGTTAGTGGGGGGCCAGGGGCGCCACCAGGGGGCTGGCTGCGCCACCCCATGGTGTGCCTGACTGGTGGGCCCCCCTGGGGCCTCCCATGTGGATCTCTGCCTCATTTTTGACGTAAAAATTTATTATAATTTTTCTGGAATTTTTTCGAGAAACTTTATTTTTGAGGTATTTCCAGAATTTTAATAATTATTAAAAACCAGGAAAACAAAAGTGAAAAGGTGGAAAAAAACCAAAACCATCACTACATAGGTTCTATGACACTCTAATGGAAAAATATCTAAAGAAAACAAAGGTGGAAGTGGTGAAAACAAAAGTATGGGTGGTGAAAACATGCATAACCACATTAATCACGGTGAAAACATGCATAAGGATGGTGGAAAACATGATTGTACTCAAGTAGCAATGTGATAACAGAAGTAAACATGGTGAAATCATTATGGGTAAGGTGAAAACATTGTCCTCTTCATTCAAAATCATTTTGTTAACAAGGGTGATCAAGTCTTGTTACCAGAACAATTTTCATATGAAGCTAAACTTTGCTAATCACTAAATAATTATGTTACCATAACCTTGATAGACATAGTCCCAATCATAATAATTTCATATTCTTTTGGTGGTACCGGAAGGGGACAATAAAAAATTCTCCAATCTTGATGGTTTCAATATTTTCAATTGAATTTAAACCATATCTTCTATCAATCTTCTTGGTAAAATAAACAGTATGCTCTTTATCGTTAACATTAAAAGTTACTTTTCCTTGATTGCAATCAATAACAGCCCCTGCAGTGTTAAGAAAAGGTCTCCAACAATAATAGACATATTATCATCTTCATGCATTTGCAACACAAGAAAGTCAGTTAATATCAAAAAATTAGTAGCAACTTGCACAGGAACATTCTCACATATACCAACAGGAATAGCAGTGGACTTATCATCCATTTTCAAAGATATATCAGTGTGTATCAATTTTTCAAGAGAGAGTCTCTTATAAAGAGAGAAAGGCATAACACTAACTCCAGCTCCCAAGTCACATAAAGCAGTTCTAACATAATTATTTTTAATAGAACAAGGGATAGCAGGAATATCAGGATCTCCAAGATTCTTTGGAACCTTACCATTGAAAGAGTAATTAGCAAGCATAGTGGAAATTTCCTCATTAGGAATCTTCCTTTTGTTGGAGACAATATATTTCATATATTTAGGAAAAGGAGGCAATTTAATAGCATGAGTGAAAGGGATTTGCAAAAACAAAGGTTTCATCCATTCACAAAACTTGTTATAATGTTCTTCTTCCTTTGATTTGTGTTTCTTATTAAGAAAAGGCATTGCTTTTTGTACCCAAGGCTCTCTTTCATTACCATGTTTATTAGCAATGAAATCCTCCTTAGTATACTTTGCAGTTTTAGTTTGCTTTTCAGGTTCATCTACAGTTTCTTCTTTATCAGAAGCATCACTTTTATCATTACCACTTTCAGTTTCAGCATCAGAAATAGATATACTATTAGGATCTTTAGCAGGTTCAGGAGATTCTACAACATTTTTATGTCTCTTCTTCTTTTTCTTAGAAGGAGAACTATTGTTTTTAGGTTGCTGAGAATCTTGTTCAATTCTTTTAGGATGTCCTTCAGGATACAAGGGGTCCTGAGTAGAAACACCACTTCTAGTAATTATTTCACAAACATGTTTATCTCTAGAAGCATTAGCTAGCATGTCTTTTTGCACTTTAGTAAGTTGATCAATTTGACTTTGAACCATTTGAAAATGTTTAAAAAGCATTTTAACATCATTAGAGGTTCTCTCAATAATACCATGCAAATTATCAATAGCTCTAGAGTTTTCCATAAGGTGATTTTGCACTCTTCTATTGAAGTTGTCTTGCTTAACAACACAATTATCAAATTCATCTAAGCATTGATAAGGTGGTTTAGAATAAGGAATATCTCTATTATAAAAGTATTAGAGGGAGTGTACCTCAACAGTTGATGGATGAGGAATAGGCTTACATAATTCTTCTATTGGAGGTAAATTCTTCACATCTTCAGATTTAATACCCCTCTCTTTAAGAGATTTCCTGACTTCCTTCATTACTTCATCATTTAATTCAATCATCCCTCTCTTCTTGGGTGTTGGTATTGGTGTTGGCTCTGGTGTAGGTGTAGGATCAGGTATATTCCAATAATCATTATTTTTTGGCTATTTTAGCCATTAATTCCCCATCTTATTCTGGAGTGCTTTTCTTGAAAACACAACCAGCACAACTATCCAGGTATGTCCTAGATTCAACAGTTAGTCCATTATAAAAATATATCTAGTAGCTCATTTTTAGGTAGTGGGTATCCGGGGCTAGCTCCTATTAAAGAACACAACCTTGTCCAATGTTCAGGCAATTTTCTCCTTCAATTTGCTCAAAGTTAAAGATATCCTGCACAACAGCATGTTGGGCACTAGCAGGAAAATATTTTTGAAAGAAAGCATCAGCCAAATCCATAGGATCAGTAATACACCCATGTGACAGATTTTTAAACCAAATTTTAGCGTCATCTTTCAATGAGAAAGGGAAGATCTTGGTAACAAAATAAGTAGGTAGCTTAGTATCATCAGAAAATAGACTACTCAAAGATGAAAGCTCATTCATGTGTTCCTTAGCACTTTTACTTTCAGTTCCACAAAAAGGTTCCTTCTCAACAATAGATATATAAGATAAATCTAAAGAGAAATCATAATCCTTGTCTATAATGTGTATGGGAGATGTGGCAAACTTAGCATCAAGAGAAAATGTATATTTCATAGCATCTCTTGCAAGAAGACTCTTAAGAGCAATTGCAACACTATTAGCACGATCTTCTTCAATAAAATCATCATTAAGTTCAATATAGGTTTCATCAAGATCATCAATAAGCTCAGTTGAATTAACAGGTGTACCAATATTTTCAACAGAAATTTCAGCATTTTTAATTTGTTTGGATCTAGCAATAGTAGCATCTAGGGAAGGACCTAGAGAACCAGTATCATCAAGCACAGTAGAAGCATCATCAAAAGTATCAGAAACATTCTCAGACTCAGCAGAAGTAACAGTACGTGTGGCATGTGGTGGAGTAACAAGCTTACTCATAACAGACGGTAAGAGCAGCAGAGGTGTTCAAAGTTGTACCTCTTCTTGTAGTGGATGGTAATATAGGAACTTTTCCATCACAAGTCTTGCCCGTGATGAATGGCTTGCAGAAAACAATATCACGATCAAGTGAGAAAATAAATAAATCTATGCTCCCTAGCAACGCCGCTAGAAAATAGTCTTGATGACCCACAAGTATAGGGGATCGCAACAGTCTTCGAGGGAAGTAAAACCCAAATTTATTGACTTGACACAAGGGGAGACAAATAATATTTATATCCCTTAACAACTGAGTTGTCAATTGAGATGCACCTTAAAGTAGACTTGGTCGCAACAATTTATCAGTGGTAACAGTTTTATAGCAGCAGTAGAAATAAAATGACAACAGTAGTAAAATAGTAAAAGCAGTAGCAACCGCGGAAAACAGCAGTATGGGATGTATCGTAGGCATAGAGGGAATGGATGGACGGGTGTTGCATGGATTACATTGGTCATGCAATAATCTAACACGGGGAATTGCAGATAATAATATAAAGCATCAAACATGTAGGCAAACCATAGGCATGTGTTCCAATATAGTCATACGTGCTCGCAATGAGAAACTTGCACAACAACTTTTGTCCTACCAGCCCGTGGCAGCAGGGCCTCTAGGGAAACTACTGGTAATTAAGGTGCTCCTTTTAATAAAGCACCGGAGAAAAGCATTAACACTCCGTGAACACATGTGATCCTCACATCACAACCATCCCCTCTGGTTGTCCCAATTTCTGTCACTTTGGGGCCTCGGGTTCCGGACAATGACATGTGTAAACAACTTGCAGATATGATCAAGAAACATAATTATACTCATGAAATAATAACATGTTCAGATCTGAGATTATGTCACTCAGGCCCTAGTGACAAGCATTAAGCATAAAAAGTTGCAACAACGGTAGAAAACACTAACAATGGATACTAGGCACTATGCCCTAACAATCTGGCATTATTACATGATCAATCTCATCCAATCCCTTCCATCCCTCTCAGCCTACAGCGGTGTTTACTCACACATGGACGGGGCAATCATGAATGGTTGATGGAGAATAGGTGGCGGTGTCGATGGCGATGATCTCCTTCGAATCCCCATCCCGACAGGGCGCCAGAACATGAACTTCTGAACCCCGAATAGAGGTTCGGGGTGGCGACGGTGCGCTGTTGTGTTTCTGTGGAATATGACGAACCCCCTCGCGTTTTAGGTTTATGGGGCATATGTAATCGAAAGGGGAGTCCGAGGGGGTCCCGGGGTGGCCCACACCACTAGGCGGCGCGGCAAAGGGGAGGCACCGGGGGTGGTGTGGCCCCCTCCTGGCTCCTCTCCTGACCCCCTTCTGGCTCCCGGGGTCTTCTCGTGTTTTAAGACCAATGGGGTCTTTTCTGAGAATTTTCCCGAAAGTTGATTTTTCTGCACAAAAACGAGATACCAAGGCAATTCTGCTGAAAATAGCGTTAGTCCGTGTTAGTGGTATCCAATACTCACAAATTTAGAGCAAAACAATAAGAAAAGTGTTCGGAAAAGGAGATACATTTTGGACGTATCGCTGACCAATTCTAAGTTTTCGAAAACCAACTATATTAACTTGATGCTCCAATATTGATACCAATTATAATAGCAGATCAACCATATAACAAAAATTGCAAACTAAAATAAAGTGTATAAAGTAAATGATGAAAGTTGTCATTAATATACCATAATGGCAACTCAAACCAAGGGATACATCGATAACCAACTAAAGGATAGATACTTCCATACTGTAAACCATCCTATATGATAACTTCTCTACTCAGGACATGACTCTACTAAAAGGTAAAAAGGTGAAAGATAAAGGTGTGATACCGTGGCACTCCCCCAAGCTTGGAACAAGCCAAGGGGATGCCAATACAAATGACGATTTAATTCTTCGGTGGTGGTGATGAATCCTTCCCATTACCATACTTCCAAGGTAAAGGCTCTCCATCAACGAATGATGACTTGGTCTCCAATATCCTGAAACTGGCAGCAGAGCTTATACGTTCTCATACTCACAGTTCTGCTTCTACAGGTCATAGAGTTGTTCTTGTAATTTGGTGGTGGTCTCGGAGAGTGAGAAGATCTCCTCCCAAAGCTTTGAAATATCCTTCTTGTGATTGGCGATTAGTTCCGTCTTTATTCTGTGGATGATGTCCACTTCACGCTCCGCCATCTTCTTGCACCTAAAGACTTCTTGCTCTATTTCTTCCATCCTAGTTTCCAGGCTGCCTTCCCCTTTAGGACCCCGAACATCTTCTTTCCGCACCACTCCATCCGTAAGAAGCAACTCCTTGGGATGCATCTTAAACTCGTTCATATAACGGGTTGACGACGTTCACAAAGAAACTGTCTTTGGGAGTTTCGGAAGAGGACATCGTGGCTCTAAATCTAAATATGAAATCTAGCATAAACAGATCGAAACAAAAACATGACGAGAAAACGATATACGGACCTCGGGGATCCGGGGGATTATATAGCAAAAATATACGTAACAAAGGGAATGTGCAGTGTGAAAACGGGTCGGAGAGGGGCTCCGGGGCGCCCACACCATAGGCTGGCATGTCCATGGGTGGGCCCGCGCCCCCGGGTGGTGTGGTGCCCTCGGGCACCACCTCCTACCCTTCTTCGGCTCAATATTTTTCATATTTTCCATAAACGATAAAAATATAAGTTGGAAAGCGATACGCGAACTTTTTCTTAACAGAATTGTTACCGATTCGAAAACAGACTCTTCAGTTTCTGGAATCTTCCCTCTAATAAACTTCTCCAGAGTCACCACTTGAATAATATCAACATCTTCATCATAAGAATCCCCGGAAATATAATGTTTGAGTCTTTTCCCATTCACCACTTGTGTAGTGTTATCTTTAAGGGAAGCAATTTTGATTGCACCCGAACGATAATTTTCTTCGATAACATAAGGTCCTCCCATCTTGAGAGTAATTTTCCTGCAAAAAATCTGAGACGAGACATATACAATAGAACTTTTTCACCAACATGAAACTCTCTTTTAAGAATTCTCCTATCATGCCATTGTTTAAGTTTCTCTTTAAGCATTTTCATAAGCTTCACTTCTCCATTCATCTAGAGAACTCAAATCAAGCATTCTTTTCTTACCAACAAGTTTAAAATCTTTATTAAGTTCTTTCACTTCCCAATAAGCTTTGTGTTCTAATTCTATAGGCAAGTGACAAGCTTTTCCATAAAACATTTTATAAGGAAACATACCCATAGGATTTTGATAAACAGTTCTATAAGCCCATAAAGCATCATTCAACTTATCAGACCAATTTTTCCAAGATTTATTAACAGTCTTTTGCAAGATAGATTTAATTTGTCTATTTGATAATTCTACTTGCCCACTAGTTTGAGGATGATAAGCTGAGGCAATTCTATGATCACTATCATATTTAGCAAGGGTTTTCTAAAGCCACCATGAATAAAGTGAGAACCTCCGTCAGTCATAAGATATCTAGGCACACCAAACCTAGGAAAAATAACATCTTTAAGCATTTTTAAAGAGGTTTCACCATCAACACTCTTAGTAGGTATAGCTTATACCCATTTAGTAACATAATCAATAGCAACAAGAATATGAGTGTAACCATTCGAAGGAGGAAACGGACCCATAAAGTCAAATCCCCAACCATCAAAAGGTTCAATAACAAGAGAATAACTCATACACATTTCATTACGTCTAGAAATATTACCAACTCTTTGACATTCATCACAAGATAAAACAAATTTACTTTCATCTTTAAAGAGAGTAGGCCAATGAAAACCTGATTGTAGAATCTTTTGTGCGATTCTGTCTCCAGCGTGATGTCCACCATAAGCACTACCATGGCATTTTCTCAATATCTCTCGTTGTTCATGATCTGGAACACATCTTCTCATAATACATCTACTCCTTCTTTATATAAGTGTGGGTCATCCCAAAAATAATGCCTCAAATCATAAAAGAATTTCCTTCTTTGTTGAGGTGTAAATGTTGGGGGAAAATACTTGGAAACGATAAAGTTAGCATAATCTCCATACCACGGACTATCTTGGGAGTTTACCTTTATTGCAGCCCACTGTTCATTTGGAAAACTATCATTAACAGGAATAGGTTCATAAGAAATGTTTTCAATTCTAGACAAATTATCAGCAAGAGGGTTTTCAGCAACCTTCCTATCCACAATATGCAAATCAAACTCTTGTAAAAAGTAGCTTCCATCTAATAAGCCTAGGCTGAGCATCTTTCTTTTCCATAAGGTATCTAATAGAAGCATGATCTGTCTGAATAGTAACTTTTTAGTCAACAATATAAGGTCTAAACTTAGTGATACTTATCACAGGCAAAAACTACAACTAAGAACTCTTTTTTAGTGGTAGCATAATTCTTTTGAGCAGCATCAAGAGTCTTGCCAGCATAATGAATAACATTCAATTTCTTATCTACTTGTTGTCCAAGAACAACACCTGCAGCAAAATCAGTAGCATCACACATAATTTGAAAAGGCAAATTCCAATTAGGTGGTTGAACAATAGGAGCAGCAGTTAAATCCTTCTTTAAAGTTTCAAAAGATTCCTTTCAATCATCATCAATAACAAAAGGTACGTCTTTTTGAAGAAGATTAGTAAGAGGCTTTGGTAGTTTAGATAAATCTTTAATAAACCTCCTATAAAAACCAGCATGGCCAAGAACACAACGAATACCTTTAACATCCCTAGGGCAGGGCATTTTCTCTATTGCTTCCAGTTTAGCTCTGTCAACTTCAATACCTCTTTCGGAAATTTTATGCCCAAGAGCAATTCCTTCATTCACCATAAAGTGGCATTTCTCCCGATTAAGAACAAGATTAGTTTCCTCACATCTATGCAAAACTTTATCAAGATTGTGCAAGCAGTTATCAAAATAAGGTCCATAGACGGAGAAATCGTCCATGAATACTTCCACAATTTCTTCACAAAAACCATGAAAAATAGCAGACATGCATCTTTCAAACGTAGCAGGAGCATTACACAAACCAAAATGCATACGTCTCTAAGAATAAGTTCCATAAGGACAAGTAAAGGTCATTTTGTCTTGATCTTGCTTCCTAATAGCAATTTGAGAAAACCCATAATAATCATCAAGAAAGCAAAAAATGAGTTTTCTTAGACAACCTCTCTAGCATTTGATCAATAAAAGGTGAAGGATAATGATCTTGCTTAGTAACCTTGTTAACTTTCCTAAAATCAATGCACATTCTATAACCAACTACTACTCTTTGAGAGATAAGCTCATTATTTTCAATAGGCACAACAGTCATTCCTCACTTCTTAGGGAGACAATGCATAGGGCTTACCCATCTACTATCAGCAACAGAAAAAATGATACCAGCATCAAGTATTTTTAATACCTCATTTCTTACCACTTCCTTCATCTTAGGAATTAAACGGCGTTGATGTTCAACTACTGGCTTTGCATCAGGTTCTATATTAATAACATGCTGACATATAGTAGGAGAAATCCCTTTCAAATCATCAAGAGTATATCCAATAGCTCCACGGTTATTCTTCAATATTTCCAATAACCTTTCCTCTTCTTTAACTGAAAGTTAATATCGAATAATAACATGATATGTTTTCTTATCATCAATATAAGCATATTTAAGATCATCGGTTAAAGGTTTTTAATCAAAAACAGGAGCCTCCTTGGGTGGTAATGTGGTACCCAAGTCCTCCACAGGTAAATTGTGTTTCAATATCACCGGTTGACGAAGAAGAATATCGTCAATCTCTTTTCTCTCTTCCATAAGGACCTCACTTTCATGGTCTTCCATGTATTGCTGCAAAGCATTATTAGGGGCAAGATCAATAGAGGCAAGTCGTTCAACTCTAAAATCATCATTAGGCAATTCAGATTCATAAGGAGCTCTAGCAAATTTGGAAAAATTAAAATCATAAGATTTTCCATCAAATTTAGTCAGTATTTTCTCTTTCCTACAAATGTATAACAGCGCCACAAGTGTTCAAGAAAGTTCTACCAAAGATAATAGGACAAGTTTTACTAGCAGCTTTACCAGTACTAGAAAATCAGTAGGATATTTAATTTTACCACATAAAATTTCCACATCTCTAACAATACCGATCGGAAAAATAGTTTCCCTATTAGCAAGCTGAATAACCACATCAATATCTTCAAGTTCACAAGAACCAATTTCATGCATGATTTCTTCATAAAGCTCGTAAGGAATAGCACTAGAACTTGCACCAATATCACACAAACGATAATAGCAATGATCACCAATCCTAACAGAAAGCACATGAACACTAGTTTTCTTAGGTCTATTGGGATGTGAAACAATATTAGAAGCATCCTCACAAAAGACAATGTGTTCATCCTCTACATTTCCAGAGACAAGGTCTTTTACTATAGCTATTGTAGGTTCAACAATTATTTGTTCATCAGGTTCCATAGGTTTCTTTATACTCTTGTTAACCACACTAGCTACAATAGAATGTTCCTTTACCTTAGAAGGGAAAGGCATTTTCTCAATATAAGGTTCAGGTACAACATGATTAACACCATGCACTTCTATATTTCTAGCAGGAAACATATCTTTATAAGGTGCATGGTACTTGTTCAACTACTTTTTAGGAATATCAAGATATTAAGCAAAGGCTTTAAGACAATTTACAAATACTTGAGAATCAAGACCACAAACAACACTAACATTATAGAAATCATCAGTTCCCATAAAACCTTTAATGCATTCATAATCACAGTTTATACCTGACTTTCTACCTTTGTCATTCTCCCATCCTTCAGTGTTTTCTTGAATACGGTCAAGAAGGTCCCATTTAGCTTCTTTCTTCATACGTGTGAATGATCCAGAACAAGAAGCATCCAATAAATCATTATCATGAAGAGAAATCCTTGCATAAAAAATATTTATAACACTATTACTCGGGTGCTCATGAACGGGACATTTAAGCATTAATAACTTCATTCTCCCCCAAGCTTGGGCAATATCTCTCCATCATGTGGCCAGGTATTATATATTTTATTTTGATCTTTATGAATCTCACCGGGAGGATAGAATTTAGAATAAACAATAGGTACAATTTCCTCCCATCCAATAGATTGACCATTCTTCAGCATTTTGAACCATTTCGCATCTTTGCCCTTTAGTGATAAAGAGAATAATTTCCTTTTAACTTGATCCGTTGTAATAACTGCACACCTTAATAACTTGCATAATTCATGTATAAAGAGTAAATAATCACCGGGATGGACGGTTCCATCTCCAAAATAACAGTTATCCATAACACGTGCAACAATTTTCATAGGTATTTTAAAAGGATCCGATTCAGCAGATAACGGGTCATCTACTACCCTAGCAGTAACAGTACTACCCTTAAACAGAGAACAAAAAGGATTATCCATAATAAAATAAAGCTGCAGACAAAAAATAAAAACAACACTCACATTAAAAGTTTCTCTTACCAATTCCACTTACCAATAACGCTTCACTCTGCGTCAACAGGGCAAGAAAATAGTCTTGATGACCCACAAGTATAGGGGGTATATCGTAGTTCTTTCGATAAATAAGAGTGTCAAACCCAACGAGGAGCAGAAGGTGTTTGACAAGCAGGTTGGATAGAAGATTCACTGTAAACACTAGCAAACATGTTTTTGGTGGTTTTTGATATAGGATATAAATAAAGTGCGAGTAAATAAAACATAGTAAATATAACTGCAGCGAGTGGCCCAATCCTTTTGAGAGAAAAGGACAAGACGGTTTCTCTACTTATGATTACCAAATTTTCTCGGGGACACATGGGAACTTCTTCAAGCGCTTTCGTTTCATATAGTTGATTAATATTTATTGTTTTGATAGGTGTTGTGTGGGTGAACCTATGCTAATGCACTACCAACTAGGACTAATACATACTTGTGATTAAACCCCTTGCAAGCATCCACAAATACAAGAAAGTAATTAAGATAAATCTAACCACAACCTTAAATTCTAGGATCCTACACACCCTCATGCATCAGTTTCCTAACGGGGGTTTAGGTTTCTGTCACTCTGGCAACCCCACAATTAGTAGCCAAGTACACAATTCATCCTCCTAGGCCCATAAAGGTGAAGTGTCATATAGTCGATGTTCACATGACACCACTAGAAGAATAACACCACAACTTAAATATCAAACCACTAGATATTACTTCAACATAATTCCAATACTAACATCTTGACTTCTCCCATGTTCTCAAGAACTAAACAAACTACTCACAAGACATCATATGGATCATAATAAGAGGTAATATAATGATGAACAACCATATGGTCATAAAGTGCAAACACCGATGAATATCGTAAGTATCAACTACTAACAAGTAATCCACACCCGGGGAGAGATCTAGTGAAGAACAACAACATAGAACCCTAATTGTTACAGGAGGATGGACATGGATAGTGAGGATGAGGGTGCTGGTGATCGTGATGATGACGATGACGATCTTGATGATGCCCAGAGCGATGCCGATGACGATGGCGATGATTTCCCCTTTCCGTGGAGGAATTTCCCCCGGTAGATTTCTCCCTGTCGGAGAGCTTTTCTCTCTCTGTTTTTTCCGCCCCGAGGAGGCGGCGGAATATTTCCTTGATGGTTCTCTGAGGCTGAGGGTTTCCTGGGGGTCAAGTACGCGAAAGGAGGCAGCCAGAGGTGAGCCAGGGTGGCCACACCACCCCAGGCGCGACCAAGGGGAGTGTGATGACCCAAAAGTATAGGGGGTGTATCGTAGTACTTTCGATAAATAAGAGGGTCGAACCCAACGAGGAGCAGAAGGTGTTGACAAGCAGGTTTGATAGAGGATTGATCGTAAACACTAGCAAACGGGTTTTTGGAGGTTTTTGATATAGCAGATAAATAAAGTGTGAGTAAATAAAGTGCAGTAAATAATATTGCAGCAAGTGGCCCAATCCTTTTGAGAGCAACGGACAAGCCGGTTGTATTACTTATGACTACCAAACGTTCTCAAGGACACATGGGAATTTCCTCAAGTGCTTTCGCTTCATTACGGTTGATTAATATCCATTGGTTCATGAAGTGTTGTGTGGGTGAACCTATGCTAATGCACCGCCCAACTAGGACTAATACATAGTTGTGATTATACCCCTCGTAAGCATCCGCAAATACAATAAATTAATTAAGATAAATCTAACCACAACCTTAAAACTCCGGGATCCTACACTCCCTTGTGCATTGGTTTCCTAACGGGAGTTTAGGTTTCTGTCACTCCGGCAACCCCACAATTAGTAGCCAAATACACAATGCATCCTCCTAGGCCCATAAAGGTGAAGTGTCATGTAGTCAACGTTCACATGACACCACTAGAAGAATAGCACCACAACTTAAATACCGAACCACGAGATATTACTTCAACATAACTTCACTACTAACATCATGACTTGTCCCATGTCCTCAAGAACTAAACGAACTACTCACAAGACATCATATGGATCATAATCAGAGGTGATATAATGGATAATAACAATCCGGTCATAAAGTTCTAACACCAATAAATCTCACAACCATCAAATACTAACAAGTAATCCACACCGGGAGAGAGATCTAATGTAAAACAACGATAGAGCCCCCTAATTGTTACATCGGGATGACGGTGGATGATGAGGGTGATGGTGCTGGTGGTGATGATGACGACGATGACGATCTTGATGGTGCCCAGAGCAATGACGGTGACGATGGCGATGGATCCCCTCTCCGGAGAGGAGTTTCCCCAGTAGATTTCTTCCTACCGGAGAGTTTTTCTCTCTCTGGTGTTTTCCGCCCCAAGGGGGCGGTGGAATAATTCTTCGATGATGTTCTGGGTTAGGGTTCCCTGGGGGTCAAGTACGCGAAAGGGGTCGACCAGAGGTGGGCCAGGGTGGCCACACCATCAGGCGACGCGACCAAGGGGGGACGCCACCCCTTGGTGTGGGCCCCTGGTGGACCCCCTCTGGGCCCCCTTTTGGCTAGCCTCCTCCTCTGAACTTCTAAGACATCTCCCGTGTCCCCCCTATTCTTCTGAACTTCTGAAATAGGGTATCTCGACGGTGCTTTTTTCCATCAGATTTCTGGTTCCGGTGTTTATTCTCCAAAAATTATGAAACATGCAAAATAAGATAAAATAACATAAGTGATGCATCATAACATGAAATATATCGATGAACAACTGAAAATAACAATATAAAACTGTGATGCAAAATGGACGTATCAGGGTGCATGCCCCCTAGTGGTGTGGGACCCTGGTGGCCCCCTCCGGGTCTCCTCGTGGCTGGCTCCCTCTTCTGGACTTCTAAGACTCCTTCGATGCCCCCTTCTTCTTCCGATCTTCTGAAATAGGGTATCTTGACGGTGCTTTTTTCCATCAGATTTCTGGTCCCGATGTTTATTCTCCAATAATTATTAAACATGCAAAATAAGTTGAAATAACATAAGTAATGCATCATAATATGAAATATATCGATGAATAACAGAAAATTACAATATAAAATAGTGATGCAAAATGGACGTATCAAGCAGGTCTCTTCTTTGAGTGATAAGATTGATATGCTTGCTTCTTTGCTAGCTAAACAAGTGCCTATAGATCCTAATAATGTTCCTTTGAACTCTCTGGTTTCTAATGAGAATGATCAAATTGATGTGAATTTTATTACTAGAAACAATTTCAACAAAAGTGCTTACAAGAATAATTTTGGTGGTAACAACTATAGGCCATATCCTAATAATAATGGAAATTCATATGGAAATTCTTACGGCAATGGTTACATCAATCCTAAAAGTTCCACCTCTGATCTTGAAAACATGCTTAAAGAATTTATCACTTCACAAAAATATCTCAATAAAACCGTTGATGAAAGGCTTGCAAAACTAGATAGTCTTGTGCTGAAAGTTGATAGTCTTGCTCGTGATGTAGAAATTTTAAAAATTAGGACTACACTTATTGAGGCTAAGAAAACTGAACCTATAAATTCTATACAAGTTCAAATAAATTAGAACATGCTAATGTTATCTCAAATACTTGCTACAAGAGAAAGCGAAGCTAAAATTACTTAAAAAACTTCTAAAAGTGAGCCAGCTAAAGTTTATAACATACAACCCTTTGAGGAAGTGAAAACTTTTAGTAACAATGAGTATCCTAATTCTTATGAACATGTTGATGTCAAAACAAATGGGATTGGACAGGTCATGACTTTAGGTAGAAGGAGTCCCAAAATTTTGGAGTTTGGAAAATCTTCTAGTGAGAACATTGTTGCAAGTGGAAGTGATGATAATATGACTTTAGGAGAAAATTTTCCCACCAGGTGTCACATCCTTATTTGAGAACAAGGTTGTAAGGAGGGAAACACAAAATTTAGAACCAACAAAAACTTTTTAGTTGATCCTGTTATTTTCCTGATTTTGTAACTCCTGATGTGAACCTTATGTTTCCTACGATAAATAAAGAGTGGAATGTTGTTATCTTGATTCATTTTCATCTCTATCATATTTTTAATTTTGGTTATGGATCACCAAAAGAAAGAAATCAAAATCCCTTTGAAAACCCTAAGGAAAAACATGAGTTTTTCTTTTCTGTTTTTGGCTATCACTCTCTCTTTTGAGCACCATTTCTATCTATGGATATCAACTCAAAGTTTTGTTTTCTTTGGATGTCATCCATCCTTGTGGTATGGAGTTGCTCACCATGCCCAAAGAAACATTTTTGATCAAGTCAAAAACCTGTTTTCTAGGGTGTTTTTCTTCCTAGTTGATAAAACAGGAAAAGGAGAAAACAGAAACATGTGATGTTTTTGTCTTGTTTTCAGCAACCTAAACATTTTATAAATTCAAATAAAAATGTGGTTCTGAAACTACACATTTTACTCTTCAAAACCATACTCTCACTTTTCTATTTGAAAATTGTTTGCTGTACCAAACCCATCCAGACTTTTCCTATTTCTTAACAGTTTCAGGACTTAGAAATTTCACTAAGTCATAACTGAAACTTTCCAAAACTGAATTTCTGAACTTGTGTCAGAACTCCCGATTCTAAACTTGCTCAAATTCGAATTTCTTTCCATCTAGATCATGTGCACTCGTGCAAAACCATCTACTCTCACTCCCATCTACCAAAACCAGTCGTTGGTTTCGCTCTGAAACCCACAGGGAGGGAGAACATCTCCATGCCAAAGATGGTGGCCGAGGGCCCGTCATGTCAACAGGGAAACAGGGCACACCCATGCCATTGATCCATTTTCCACGGCTTTGAGCCAGTGAGCGCATGATCGCAATGCCACTGTGCTCACCTCTCTTTTCCACGTGCTGCTCATCCCCTGAGAGATGCACACGCGCCGGAGTCGCCACTGCCTTGCTGTCGAACACCCGAGCACGCTCACCCCCATGAACTCCCTGTATAAATCACACCCGCCCCTCCTACATCGCCGCTCCACTCACCTTTCACACCGCACTCACCCCACAGCAATGCCCCAGTCATTGATCTCTCTGTAAGAGCGAGGAGAGCACGCTCTCGCGTTCTGCCCGTGTCGAACAAGCTCGACGCTACAGCACTTGTCTCTCTCTCACTATGCTCCATTTTTTTCCATCTCACTCCCCTTGCCAAGGCATGCACGCCTGACACCTTGTCGTGTGGATCTGCATGCAGGATCGCTGCTGTTGAGCTCGATGCCACCGGGAACGCCACAGTGCGTGCGGGACCTGCGAGTGGATCTTGCTGTTTCTGCTGCTTCCACACATCTTCCTCGACCTCGTACTGTCTCCTCGTCATCGACCGTCGATTCCTATCGAGCCCTAGGTCAGACCCTGCCCGTATGTGTTTGCATGTGCTCGCCGGCGGCGCGATTTGGTCGCGAGGAAGAAGAACGAGCGAGAGCCGTTCATTTCCAGATCGGCGGCTTCCATTGAATTCCTCGGGATCTATTCTGTGCCCTCCGGTCTAAATCCCACGGCCACTTACCGGTTCTTTTGCGCGCGCAAGCGAACTGGGCCGGCCCAGCACAGCGCGCTTCGTCGCGTATGAGCCAACGGCCCGTTGAGCCCGCGCTGGGTTTTAAATCCATTTTCTGTTTTTCCAGAAAGCTGCCCAATCACTTTAATCGAAATAAAATGCTTAAACCGCAGATCTGGACACCCCCTATTTATCTAGGGTACATGCATGTTTTATTAACCACATGCAAGTGACAAATCTTCTTTTGCACCTCTAAATCATCATGGAGAAATTCCTAAAATCAACCTATCTGAAAAGTAAACATCAGATAACTTTTGTTTAAGAATCCAATGGAGGTGAGGTTTAGCTCTCTGGATAGATATTGTTGATACCTAACAAGAGCAGTTGGCCTCACATGCACTTGAGTTTCCTAACAAAAGTGACATGAACAATGGGAAATGACCAGAGAACCACTAAATGATTTTTATGAATTTTTCTAAAATGGTTTTTGTGATGAATCCTTTTGTATGTGCTTCTATAAAAATAGATCTATCATATCCTAGGTTGGTGTGTTGTTTTGAGCTGTAGATTAATTTTGGCATGCATTACAAGTTTTAGTAGTATTCTGCCATGTGTAAATATTATGTTTTTGATGTTTGTTAAGTGTGGAGATGCATTGTGTGATCTTACTAGCATGTGTAGGTGTTGTTTTCACTCTCATATGATTGTTAACTTGCAGATCTACCATGTTAGAATAGATCTTGTTCATGAAAATATCATGGTTTGGCATGCATGTCATAATTTATGCTTGTTTTCTAGTTTCTATGTGTACTAGATTTGGTTACCATGTTTACCTTCATGCCATGATTATTTCCATGCTTTGTATGGTATGATATACCTCTGTTATGTACATGTTTAGCTACTGGTTGCATGCTCCTTTCATGTATACAAGTATATTATGGCTTGCATGTTCATAGAAATGCATGTTTTACTCTCATATGCTTGTATAGTTGTTTCCTAGATTGTTTTCATTATGTTTCACCCATATTTGTGAATGACCAGAGAGTCATTACACTCTTTATGGCCTATGGTACACCCAATGGACTCATGCCATATACTTTATGCATGTCTTGTTTGAAACTATACCATGTTATGTATGTTATTTATGCATGTTTGGCGTGTTGTAGCATGCTTTAGTGCTATTATTTTTGGGTGTTTCTTTTTGAGTGAATGCTTTCTGTATGTGTGATGAATTAGTTTGTTCTTTCCTTTGTCTTGAACTGATTGAGTGCTTTTCTTTTTACTTTTTAGGATGTTAGATAACGAAGAAGCTGTTAATCCTGAAGTGGTTTTCTGTAACTCTTGTTTATTTCAAGAGTGTGATCAAGACCAGAGCCAAGGCAAGCCACTCTAAATTCTTTCTGTTGTTTTACTTATCATTATCTATCATGCATGTTTTACTTCTGAAGTTTTTAGTTAAGTTGCTTTCAAACTACTCTCTTAAGTGAAATTTACCACTATCGCTTCTATCGAGTTGTTGTAGCCACTACATAATCTTGGTGTTACCAAGCCCTTTAGGATTTTGGTGCCATCACTTAATAAACTTAATTCCCTTAGCGGACATTTTAACTTGGTATTTTTTGGAGAACATTTGTCTTTGAAAAAACCCGAGGAAAGGTGGGACCTTGTCCGAGGGAGGTTTATGAAGGAAGAAATGTTTTCAACTTGTTTCCCAAAATGACACATAACCTAGTCTTCGCCGGACAACCAAGCCGTACTGCCACATTACCTCAATATGGGAAGGGGTCTAGCTAAAAGCTTGTTGGTGTTAGTCTATGTATACCTCAAAGTGCTATAGGGGTTAGAGTCCCCTGAACCGAATTGTCGCCAGGAGGGAGAAACGGGACATTCATAGTGTGGGGATTAAGTTCGCCACCGGTTGCAACACTTGGGTCTCCTTCCATGGCGGTGTGTTGTCAGGGAAACCGGATCGATATGGCTAACTCACTCGATGCCGGGAAGAACAAACCCAGTTGAAGAGGTAGCCATTTACTAGCACTTGCATAGTGGATAGTTAGGACCAGTTATCTGATGTCTGCATACTGTCTTGGACAGTCCATGGTTGTGCACGGCGGATGCACTGGATCTTGTGGAATGTGTACACCTCTGCAGAGTAAAACTATTCAGAATAGCCGCGTCCACATACATGGACAGTTGAATGTCCATGTAGCTAGCATTGTGTCAATGTTTTCAAAAAGTTGGAAAGTATTTATGATGTTGTACCTGGGAGGTACTGGAAAGGGAATGATCGTACCTTTGAGGTACCGGAGAAATGTTGGTCTTGGAGTTGTGGTTTTCCAAGATTCTTTTCAAAGGAAAAACTTTTCTTTTAGTAGTAATGCTTTATTCAAACCTTGTGGATATGTGATATCTACAAGAGAAACATTCCATCTTTTGAAGTATCTTCTTCCACAAAACATCTAAAACTTGCTCAACCATGATGGGTCTTCTACTCACCATGGATAGATCAGACCCTTAAATAACAACCCTCCTACCACCTATATTGCATTCTTGCATTTGTTGAGCTTTCATTTAGGGTGTCTTGCGAGTACATTCCAATGTACTCATATGGTTTCGTCCCTGGCTATTGTCTTGGTCAGACTGTGAGGAGCTGCCTCAGGAGGATACTTTTGTGGAGGAGTACTATGACGATCCCGCGTACTAGGAACGTCTCCCGGTCAGAAGCCTGTGGTGCTAAGGCGTTGACATGGGTTCTACTCGTTGTGTTTGCTTCCGCTGAATAAAAGTAGTTGTAATGTGTGTTCGCCGCTGTCCTGCGCGTAGTTGTCTCAGATTTGGTCACCAGACCATTTGTGTAAGACTATGTTATTCGTGTAATGGATGTGAACTCTGTTTTACCTTCTCTAAATATGTTGCTCATGACTGTCGATCTAGGATCATGAGTGTATGCATATTGGCGGTCTCGGACATCTAGTCTGGGGTCCCCACAGAGTTGGTATCGGAGCCATCCTAACCATAGGAGACCTTAGTTAGAATGGGCGTTAGTTCGTACTCCGACATCTACCTTAGTTTCTATACAAGTCTTAAGTATGACTATATACCAAAGCTATGTCTTGTAACCCCCTCTGCTTGGTTTCTTTTACTTGGTTATCCACATTAAGTTTCCTTTTCCATAAAACTAAAATTTTGCACACTGGTCATTAACTTAAAACTTGTGTAGATCGACGTCGTCTTCACCGAGTCTCTTTAGTTGGGACTTCCTCGGGACACTGCGTTCCGTTTCGAGAGGGAGATCGTGGATATGACCAAGCTACTTGGGCGTCCACTACCTGACCTTAGAGGAGGGGAGATCACCGGCTCTGTTGCAGAGTTGTCTTGGTTAGCGCAGTGCACCTTTCGTTCCCAATTGACTTTGCCGTCCGAACCTGTGCACGTCTTCCACGCGATTGACCGCTCGTGGAAGGACGCGGTTGTTCTTGTGCTTGAGCTGGCGGTTGCACGCTTGGCTCACATCTACGAGACCCGCTTTGTGGATACTCCTTTCCGGCGCCACGGGAGGCGCGACGATGAGGGCCTTCCACTCCCTTGTCTGTGTCCCCAGAACATTGTGTGCTCCCACATGGAGGACCTGGAGTACTACATGCACTACACTCAGAATTACCTGGACTATCTGAGGATTGTTCACGCCAACCTCGCCGCCAAGGCGAGAGCCTTGGAGGGCCAGCTGCGGACCACACGTTTGGCCCGTACTCGCCTCTTCAAGAAGTCCGAGTCGCCCGAGAACGCCAACGCCATACTCCGTGGCTGGCTGAAGACAACTAGAGAGGACCTTGCCGCGAGGAACTCGACCATTGAGGAGTTAGAGGAGGAGATTGCCGAGCTCCGCAAGGATAACGAGGATCTTCTTCCCGACGATGATGTTCCTTCCGAAGGCATGGATATGAGTGAGCAGAGCGACCAGGAGGACGACGATCTCGCCGGAGACGAGGAGGACCCTGAGGAGATCCTGTTCGACGGCGATGATGGAGACTCCTAGGCGGTAGGCCATGTTATTAGCCTGTGCTATGTAAGCACCTAGTACTAGTTAGCTGCGATGACCCTGAATCGCTGCTTTTGTAGTGTGGTTCTTCGGAAACCACTTGTTTGCTAGTTGTTGTAGTATGGTGTGCTATTGTATGCTTGAACCTGGCTGTTTTATGTATGATATGTTTGTGCTTTGGCTTCTCTAAATATTACCAAGCATGTCTAAAAGTTCCATGTTTTCATCTTCTTTGGTACTCGTTTGTCGTTGCTAGACAAACAATCCTTATGCCTCTTTTTCTTATATCTTCTTTCATTCAGCATGCCGCGTGATCCACCACCACCGCCGCCACCCGAGCCGACTGCGGCTCAGGTCCTGGCTTTGTACATGGAAGACCGAGAGGCTGCCCGTGCCGAGCGCACCGCAACTCTTGCGACTCTCGTGCATCTGGCAACTCTTGGAGCCAATGGTGGAAATCGTACTCGCTCCAAGCTCAAGGAATTTCAGAATACCAACCCACCCGTCTTCTCTCGGATTGTGGAACCTCTGGACGTTGATCATTGGCTTCGCACCATTGCCAACAATCTAGAAGTTGCTGGTGTCGAAGACAAAGACAAAGTCCTTTATGCTTCTCATTTTCTCGCTGGACCTACGAGGACTTGGTGGGAAACCACCCGTGCTTCAATACCAGCTGATCATGTCACTACCTGGGAGGAGTTTGTCATCAAGTTTCGCAAGTATCATATTCCTGAAGGAGTGATAGGTATCATGCGAGACAAATTTCTGAAGCTCAGGCAAGGTGGCATGACTGCGTCCAAGTATTGGTATGAGTTCACTACCCTGGCTAGGTATGCACCCCATGATGTGGACACTGAAGAAAAGAAGAAGGAGAGATTCCTCAATGGATTACACGACGAGCTATAGTGTACCCCCGTGGTAATTCCTTTTCAAGATCTCGGGTCTCTTGCCAATGCTGCTATCCTTATGGAACACAAGCGTCAGTCAGTCTATGAAAATCGCAAGCGAAAGATGATGCAGCAAGGAGGGCCGAGTGTCCGTAGGACTCGCAACACCCCACGTGCGAGGCCACCCTTCAATAGGACACCTGGTTATGCTCCTCGCCCAAGCTTTCCATCTTTCCCGAAGCCTCAAAATTCTGGAAATGCTCCTTATGTGCCTCGTCCCGGAGGAGGGAATACTGGGAATACTTTCACCCGTGCTGCCCTAACTGCACCCAAGCCATCAGGGACATGTTTCTCATGCGGCAAAGGAGGACATTTCTCTTGGGAGTGTCCTAGTAAGAATCCTGCACCTACCTGCCCTAATGCGGCCAAGATGACAAATGGACGATCTCACAAGAAGTCGGGGAATGTTGTTAAGGGACATCTGAATTGCGTCACCGCAGAAGAAGCTGAGGACACCCCAGAAATGGTGATTGGTACGTTCCCTGTCAACTCCGTACCAGTCCCGGTTCTGTTTGATTCTGGTGTATCGCATTCTTTTGTCACCAAACCTTGTGTGAAGAAAAGTGGTTTAAAAGTCAGCCTTATGTCTAGAACTATGCTAGTGCAAATCCTAGGCGAGAGAACCAAAGCCACCCACTCCTGCAATAATGTGCCTATTGTTATCAATGGGAAAACATTCTATGTTGATCTGGTAGTGCTAGGCGCACAATGCATTGAGGTTGTACTTGGTATGAACTGGATGACCAAGTACAAGGGAGTCATTGACTGCACCACAAAAACCATATCCTTGATCAGTAGTATTGGAGAAGAGGTTAAGTATAAAGCAGTCAAACCCACCTCCAAAGTTCATTCCCATAAGAGTATATCCAACCCCTCACTCTAACAGATTCTTATGGTATGGGAGTATCCGGATGTCTTTCCAGAAGAACTACCCGGTATGCCCCCTGACAAGGATATCGAGTTTATCATTGAGTTAGTTCCTGGAACTGGACCCATAGCTCAGGAACCTTACCGGATGAACCCTGAGGAATTAGAGGAGTTTAAGAAGCAACTGGATGGTATGCTTAAAAAAGGATCGATTCGCCCAAGTGCTTCTCCTTGGGGATCACCTATCATCTTTGTGGACAAACGGGACAGTACCTCACGTCTATGTGTGGATTACCGGAAGTTGAATGATGTTACCAACTTACCATCAAGAACAAATACCCGTTGCCCAAGATTGAAGATCTCTTTGACCAGATGAATGGAGCTCGTGTCTTATGCAAGATAGATCTCCGCACTGGTTATCACCAATTGAAGGTGCGGAATCAGATATTACGAAGACTGCTTTCACTACTCGTTACGGGTTGTATGAATACACTGTAATGTCCTTTAGTCTAACAAATGCTCCTGCCTATTTCATGAATCTCATGAATAAGGTGTTCATGGATTTTCTGGATAAGTTCGTCGTGGTGTTCATCGATGATATTCTTATCTATTCCAAAGAAGAAGCCGAACACGAAGAACATCTCAGACTCGAAACACTTCGGAAGCATCAATTGTATGCTAAGCTCAGCAAATGCCAATTCTGGCTTACAGAAGTGGGTTTTCTTGGACATGTGGTATCTGAAGGTGGAATCTTTGTTGATCCCACTTTGATTCAGTCCGTTATGAAGCGTAATGCTCCAACCAACCCAACTGAAGTGAGATCATTTCTTGGTTTGGCTGGTTATTACCGCAAATTTGTTCAAGGATTCTCCAGTATCGCCTGACCACTCACTCAATTTCTCAAGAAAGACAAGAAGTTTGAGTGGACTGACAAATGTGAAGAAAGTTTCCAAGAATTGAAGAGAAGATTGGTGACCGCTCATGTTCTTACTATGCCGGATGTCATAAAGAGTTTTGATGTGTATTGTGATGCCTCAAAGCTCGGACTCGGCAGTGTTCTCATGCAAGACGGTAAGGTCATCTCTTATATTTCCCGTCAGTTGAAGCCTCATGAACAGAATTACCCTACGCATGACTTGGAGCTTGCGGCTGTTGTTCATGCTCTCAAAGCATGGGGACACTTCCTTATGGGTAATAGATGTGAGATTTATACTGACCACAAGAGCTTGAAGTATATCTTCTCTTAGCTTGAACTCAATATGAGGCAACACAGGTGGATTGAACTCATGAAAGATTATGATCTGAGTATCCACTATCATCCTGGAAAGGTGAATGTTGTCGCTGATGCACTCAGTCGAGAACCTGCCTCTTTGAATGCTATCATTAAGATCAGACAACCTGAGTTGTGGAAAGAACTCGACCAACTGGGTATTGAAGTAGTTAGCCATGGGATGTTGAATACCATTGAAATCAAACCTACCCTGGTTGATCAAGTAAAACAATCTGAGAAAGGCCAGAAGAGTATTGAAGGAATTAAGGATCGAATGAAGAAGGAACTAGTGCCTGGTTTCTCTGTCGATTCTAAAGGAATACTCCGGCATAAAGGTCGCATTTGCGTTCCATCCGAGTGAGAGCTAAAGCAAGTTATACTCGCCGAGGCTCATGACACTCCTTATTCCATCAACCCCGGAGGAACAAAAATGTATCAATATCTCAAAGAGAAATTTTAGTGGCATGGTATGAAGCGAGAGATTGCTTCTTACATAGCCAAGTGTGATATTGTCAACGTGTGAAGGCAGAACACCAACGTCCAGTTGGTCTATTGCAACCACTCCAAGTACCCAAGTGAAAATGGGATGAAGTTGGAATGGATTTCATAACTGGACTTCCCAAGTCAAACCGAGGGCATGATGCCATATGGGTTATTGTGGACAGGCTTACAAAAGTAGCTCACTTTATCCCTGTTCGCACAACTCATCGTGGAGACCAATTGGCTGATCTCTATATATCTCGGATTGTGAGTTTGCATGGAGTACCCGAGAAGATTGTTTCTGATCAAGGGACTCAATTCACATCTCGGTTCTGGAGGAAATTGCATGAAGCTCTTGGAACCAAATTGTCTTTCAGCACAGCTTATCACCCACAAACCGGAGGACAAATCGAGCGTGTTAACCAAATCCTGGAAGACAGGCTTCGTGCTTGTGTATTGTCTTATGGTGCAAAGTGGGAAGATTGTCTACCATTTGCAGAGTTCTCTTACAACAATAGCTATCAACCCAGTATGCAAATGGCTCCTTTTGAAGCCTTGTATGTACGCAAGTGTCGCACACCCTTAAACTGGTCTGAGTCTGGGGACAGTCAGATATTTGGTGTGGATACATTGCGTGCTGCCGAAGAACAAGTCAAACTTATCCGTGACCGTCTCAAAGCTGCTCAATATCGTCAGGAGAGTTATGCAGACTCCAAGCGACGCGAAGTCTCTTGCTGTGTGGGATATTTCGTGTATCTTAGAGTCACACCTCTCAAAGGGATGCAATGTTTTCATGTCAAGGGAAAACTTGCACCACGTTATATTGGGCCATTCAAGGTCCTAGACGGACGCGGTGAAGTATCATATCAACTTGAGTTGCCCGCTGATCTCTCAAAATTCCATGATGTCTTTCATGTGTCACTACTCCGGAAATGTCTCCAAGTGTCGGATAAGAACCATTCTTATAAGGACATCGACTATTGGACCATTGACATCAATCATGATTTGACATATCGTGATCGACCACTCCGTGTTCTTGAGAAAAATGTTCATGTAACCAGGAAGCGAGCAATAAAATTCCTCAAAATTCAGTGGACTAATCACTTTGAGGAAGAAATTACGTGGGAACGCGAAGATTATATTAACAAGGAGTTTCCTGACTTCCATTATGACTAAACACACGAATCTCGGGACGAGATTCTTTTAAGGAGGGGAGGTCTGTCACATCCTCATTTGAGAACAAGGTTGTAAGGTGGGAAACACAAAATTTAGGACCAACAAAAACTTTTTAGTTGATCCTGTTATTTTCCTGGTGTTGTAACTCCTGATGTGAACCTTACGTTTCCTATGAGAAATAAAGAGTGGAATGTTGTTATCTTGATTCCTTGTCATCTCTATCATCTTTTTAATCATGGTTATGGATCACCAAAAGAAAGAAATCAAAATCCCTTTGAAAACCCTAAGGAAAAAACATGAGTTTTTCTTTTCTCTTTTTGGCTATCACTCTCTCTTTTGAGCACCATTTCTATCTATGGATCTCAACTCAAATTTTTGTTTTCTCTGGATGTCATTCATCCTTGTGGTATGGACTTGCTCACCATGCCCAAAGAAACATTTTTTATCAAGTAAAAACCCTGTTTTCTAGGGTGTTTTTCTTCCTAGTTGATAAAACAGGAAAAAGAGAAACAGAGAAAACAGAAACATCACATGTTTCTGTCTTGTTTTCAGCAACCTAAACATTTTATGAATTCAAATAAAAATGTGGTTCTGAAACTAGACATTGTACTCTTCAAAACCATACTCTCACTTTTCTATTTGAAAATTGTTTGCTGTACCAAACCCATCCAGACTTTTCCTATTTCTTAACAGTTTCAGGATTTGAAATTTCACTAAGTCATAACTGAAACTTTCCAAAACTGAATTTCTGAACTTCTGTCAGAACACCCGATTCTAAATTTGCTCAAATTCGAATTTATTTATATCTAGATCATGTGCAATCGTGCCAAACCATCTACCCTCACTCCCATCTACCAAAACCAGCCGTTGGTTTCGCTCTGAACCCCACGGGGAGGGAGAACAGCTCCATGCCAAAGATGGTGGCCGAGGGCCCGCCCTGTCATCAGGGAAACAGGGCACACCCGTGCCATTGCTCCATTTTCCATGGCTTTGAGCTAGTGAGCGCATGATCGCAACGCCACCGTGATCACCTCTCTTTTCCACGTGCTGCTCATCGCCTGAGAGATGCACACGCGCCGGAGTCGCCACTGCCTTGCTGTCGAACACCCGAGCACGCTCACCCCCGTGAACTCCCTGTATAAATCACCCCCGCCCACCTGCCTCGCCACTCCACTCACCTTTCACACAACACTCACCCCACAACAATGCCCCAGTCATTGCTATCTCAGCAAGACCGAGGAGAGCACGCTCTCGCGTTCTGCCCGTGCCGAACGAGCTCGACGCTGCAGCAGTCGTCTCTCTCTCTCACTCTGCTCCATTTATTTTCCATCTCACTCCCCTTGCCAAGGCATGCACGCGTGACACCTTGTCGTGTAGATTTGCATGCAGGATCGCCGCCGTTGAGCTCGACGCCGCCGGGAACGCCACGGTGCGCGCGGGACCTGCGAGTGGATCTTCATGCTGCTGTTGCTTCCACAGATCTTCCTCGACCTCGTACTGTCTCCTCGTCATTGACCGTCGATTCCTATCAAGCCCTAGGCGAGCCCCTGCCTGTATGTGTGTGCATGTTCTCGCCGGCGGCGCGATTTGGTCGCGAGGAAGAAAAACGAGCGAGAGCCGTTCATTTCCCGATCGGCGGCTGCCTTTGAATCCCTCGGGATCTATTCTGCGCTATCCGATCTAAATCCCATGGCCACTTACCGGTTCGTTTGCGTGCGCAAGCGAACTGGGCCGGCCCAGCGCCGCGTGCTTCGTCGCGTATGAGCCAACGACCCGTTGAGCCCGCCCTGGAGTTTTAAATCCATTTTCTATTTTTCCAGAAAGCTACCCAATCACTTTAATCAAAAATAAAATTCTTAAACCACAGATCTTGCCACCCCCTATTTATCTAGGGTACATGCATGTTTTCTTAACCACATGCAAGTGACAGATCTGCTTTTGCACCTCTAAATCATCCTGGAGAAATTCCTAAAATCAACCTATCTGAATGAGTAAACATGAGATAACTTTTTTTATGAATCCAATGGAAGTGAGGTTTATCTCTCTGGATAGATATTGTTGATACCTAACTAGAGCAGTTGGCCTCACATGCACTTGAGTTTCCTATCAAAAGTGACATACAGAATGGTAAATGACCAGAGAGCCACTAAATGATTTTTATAAATTTTTCTAAAATGTTTTTTTGAGATGAATCCTTTTGGATGTGCTTACGTATGAATAGATCTATCATATCCTAGGTTGGTGTGTTGTTTTGAGCTGTAGATTAATTTTGGAATGCATTACAAGTTTTAGTAGTATTCTGCCATGTGTAAATATTATGTTTTTGATATTTGTTAAGTCTGGAGATGCATTGTGTGATCTTACTAGCATGTTTAGGTGTTGTTTTCGCTGTCATATGATTGTTACCTTGCAGATCTACCATGTTAGAATAGATCTTGTTCATGAAAATATCATGGTTTGGCATGCATGTCATAATTTTTGCTTGTTTTCTAGTTTCTATGTGTACTATATTTGCTTACCATATTTACCTTCATTCCATGATTGTTTCCATCCTTTGTATGGTATGATATGCCTCTGTTATGTACATGTTTAGCTACTGGTTGCATGCTCCTTTCATGTATAGAAGTATATTATGGCTTGCATGTTCATAGAAATGCATGTTTTACTCTCATATGCTTGTATAGTTGTTTCCCAGATTGTTTTCATTATGTTTCACCCATATTTGTGAATGACCAGAGAGTCATGACACTCTTTATGGCCTTATATGAGAGTGGTACACCCACTGGACTCATGCCATATACTTGATGCATGTCTTGTTTGAAACTATACCATGTTATGTATGTTATTTATGCATGTTTGAGTGTTGTAGCATGCTTTAGTGCTATTATTTTTGGTTGTTTATTTTTGAGTGAGTGCTTGATGTATGTGTGATGTATTAGTTTGTGCTTGCCTTTGTCTTGTACTGATTGAGTTCTTTTCTTTTTTACTTTTTACGACGTTAGATAATGAAGAAGCTGTTAATCCTGAAGTGGTTTTCTGTAACTCTTGTTTATTTCAAGAGTGTGATCAAGACCAGAGCCAAGGCAAGCCACTATAAATGATTGTTGTTGTTTTACTTATCATTATCTGTCATGCATGTTTTACTTCTGAAGTTTTTACTTAAGTTGCTTTCAAACTATTCTCTTAAGTGGAATTTACCGCTATCGCTTCTATCGAGTTGTTGTAGCCACTACATAATCTTGGTGTTACCAAGCCCTTTAGGATTTTGGAGCCATCACTTAATTAACTTAAGTCCCTTAGTGGACATTTTAACTTGGTATTTTTTGTGAGAACATTTGTCTTTGGAAAAACCCGAGGAAACGTGGGAACTTGTCCGAGGGAGGTTTGTGAAGAAAGAAGTGTTTTCAACTTGTTTTCCAAAATGACACATAACCTAGTCTTCGCCGGACAACCAAGCCGTATGGCCACATTACCTCAATATGGGAAAGGGGTCTAGCTAAAAGCTTGTCGGTGTTAGTCTGTGTCTACCTCAAAGTGCTATAGGGGTTAGAGTACCCCGAACCGAATTGTCGCCAGGAGGGAGAAACGGGACATTCATAGTGTGGGGATATTGTCGCCACCGGTTGCAACAGTTGGGTCTCCTGCCATGGCGGTGTGTTGTCAGGGGAAACCGGATCGATGCGGCTGACTCACGTGATGCCGGGGAGAACAGACCCAGTTGAAGAGGTAGCCATTTACTAGCACTTGCATAGTGGATAGTTAGGACCTATTATCTGATGTCTGCATACTGTCCAGGACAGTCCGTGGTTGTTCACGACGGATGTACTAGATCTTGTCGAATGTGTACACCATTGCAGAGTAAAACTATTCAGAATAGCCGCGTCCTCGGATATGGACAGTTGAATGGCCATGTAGCTAGCATTGTGTCAATGTTTTCAAAAAGTTGGAAAGTGTTTTTGATGTTGTACCTGGGAGGTACTGGAAAGGGAATGATCGTACCTTTGAGGTACCGGAGAAATGTTGGTCTTGGAGTTGTGGTTTTCCAAGATTCTTTTCAAAGGAAAAAACTTTTCTTTTAGTAGTAATGCTTTATTCAAACCTTGTGGATATGTGATATCTACAAGAGAAACATTCTATCTTTTGAAGTATCTTCTTGAACAAAACATCTAAAACTTGCTCAACCATGATGGGTCTTATACTCACCATGGATAGATCAGCCCCTTAAATAACAACCCTCCTACCACCTATATTGCATACTTGCATTTGTTGAGCTTTCATTTAGGGTGTCTTGCGAGTACATTCCAATGTACTCATATGGTTTTTTCCCTGGCTATTGTCTTGGTCAGACTGTGAGGAGCTGCCTCAGGAGGATACCTTTGACGATGAGTACTATGACGATCCCGCGTACTAGGCATGTCTCCCGGTCAGCAGCCTGTGGTGCTAAGGCGTTGACATGGGTTCTACTCGTTGTGTTTGCTTCCGCTGAATAAAAGTAGTTGTAATGTGTGTTTGCCGCTGTCCTGGGCGGCAGTTGTCTCAGACTTGGTCACCAGACCATTTGTGTAATACTATGTTATTCGTCTAATGGATGTGAACTCTATTGTACCTTCTCTAAATATGTTGCTCATGATTGTCGATCTGGGATCATGAGTGTATTCATATTGGCGGTCTTGGACATCTAGTCTGGGGTCCCCACACCATGTTTGAGGATGATAAACTTGATTTTGATAATTGCACCATCTCTGATGTTATTAAGTTCTTACAAAAATCAGTTGAAGATCCTAATGCTAGTAAGATAAATATTTCTTTCACTAAAAATATCACTAATGCGCTCATTGAAGTTAAGGAACAAAGGCACAAACTTGAAGCCTCTATTCCTAGAAAATTACAAGATGGTTCGGCGCCTACTATTAGAATAAGAGTGAATGATTTTGATTGAAATTGTTTATGTGATCTTGGTGCAAAGTTCTTCTATTATGCCTAAAAGTTTATATGATATGCTTGATCGGAAACCATTGGATGAGAGTATTTTGGGAGTGCATCTTATAGACTCCACTAATAAAAGACCTTTGGGAAGGATTGATGATGTTCTTATTATCGCTAATTGTAACCATGCGCCCGTTGATTTTCTTGTTTTGGATATTGAATGCATTGCTTCTTGTCCTATTATGTTGAGGAGACCTTTACTTCGCACCGTTGGTCCTATTACTGATATGAAAGAGGGAATTTTAAGACTTTAGTTTTCCTTTAAAAAGGGCACGGAACATTTCCCTAGAAAGAGAATGAAGTTACCCTTTGAGTCCCTTATGAGGTCTACTCATGGTTTTATTGATAATAATTCATTTGTTCTTCATGCCTAGCTAAAAGACGTTAGAGAAAAGCGCTTATGGGAGGCAACCCACTTTGTTTTCCTTTGTTTTTTTTGCTTTCTTCCGTTTTCTTTTGTTCTTTTCTGTGTCTTGGAAGTATTTACCTCTGTAACAACAGCTCCTTATCCCTTTACTTCGTTTTGGTTCCAAGAGTAACCTCTAATAGAGAGGTAGTGCGATTTGGGAAGTTATTGTCCTGAAACAGATTTCTGTGATGCCACCAAAAAAATTATTTCTCTCAGCCAGAACGTCGGATTGCTTTGAAAAATAGAACATTCCCCAAGTTGTTATCTAATCTCATTAGTTTAGAATTTTTGGATTTGAGCAACAGAAGATTTCCGAAAAAAATCATTTTTTACCAGTTGTTCTGTTTTGACAGATTTCTGCCAATATTTGCATTTGCCTCTTAATATTTATATTTTGAGATTCTTTCAGGGGAGAGCCTTAAAATAAGTTGTGACAGTAGCTAATGTTTTAAATTGAGTATTAGACTTATGTTGAAACTGAACCAAGTGGATTTATTATTTTGATGCACTAACGATTCTACTGAAGATAGTGAGAAGTTTTAGGTGGAGGAAGTTTTCAAGTGTAGGGAGATAAGTATGGTATGATGATATTAAGGATGGACAAAAGCTCAAGCTTGTGGATTCCCATGTCACCCCAAGACATATCCAAGAAGTACAAGCGTCAAAGCATGGGGATTCCCAAGGCATCCTCTTCTTCATAAAAAAATCAGGTTTCTTTCAAAACACTATATTTTTATTGCTTCACATGACATGTGTTATTCTTGGAGCATCATTTTTTTCAATTTTGTTTTGTTTCCTTTGCGATAGTTTATGGTTGGATCCTAACATTTTTAGTTTGGAGAGGGACACACTACGTTTTCATTGCCTAGAACACTCTAGTTTTTTTCACTCTTATTGTTCTCTGAGTGTTCAGTTTTTGCTAGTACTGCGTTTAGCTCTTCTTTTTTCACTCGAATTTTGTTCAGAGCTTGTTGGTTTGATTCAGTTATATATTATTATCTCTCTGGTCTTTGTAGCATCCCACCTTTTAGTAAATGTAGAATACGTGTGTTATGTGCTAGTCCCTAGAACAATGCTAGTACCACAGTACAGAACTTAAGGCATCATTGCACTAGAGTCAAAATTATTACATCGGAATTGAGAGTAGCCAAGTATAACTTATTACAAGGTGCATAGCCTTGTAGGCTAGCTGTAACTCAGAGATCAAGCAACATAAGTGAAGAAACAATGAGCCTCCATCTTCAAGCATGTGCCACATGCAGAAATGTTGGGTATAGACTCGAGTCCAGAAAAATATTCATTCCTCATTAGAATAACCTGCACGTTGAAATATGAAACCCCCAAAGGAGGCCAGAAAAATTTGATGTACTGGCAAATGACACCTTTGGTGGATATAAAATGGCAATTCTAATACTACATGAATGTCATGGCTAAGTGGAGTTTTGGGCTATTTGCTAAAAGCCAATTTTCTCCTAACACTTTTGTAAAGTCATTTTGTTTTCAAAGGGGTGGCAACATTGGAATAAAATCCAAGCACCACATACACTGTTCACTTAGTCAAAATTTTACTTATTGAAAATGGTGATGTGATTCTTCCGTCCATCCTTGTCCAGCTGCTCGAAGTTGTCCATAACCGGGGACACGGCTAAGATCTTAGTATTTTGACTCAGCAGAGTTTGTGCACTTTCACGTCTTCTCTTCAATTAGACCAAACATCCTATACACCTGGAGTGCATCAAGGAAAGGAGAGAATTGAGACGAGATCTTTGAGAAGAAAGAATTACACCTATAATTATGCTACATTTTCTTGTGAAGCCCAGGCTAAACTCTCACAACTTAGTTGATCAAGACGTAGCCCATATGTCAAAAGGCTGCACTGGAAGCAATATAAACTTGGGGGACATCTAAATCACTTTGTTCCTAGGTGGCATTCCTCAAGTGAACACCTCGGGATATTAAAGGCCCTGAGGGACACTCAATTATCAACAGCCTTGCACTACCACATCCACCCACGTGGTTCATTGAGGTTATATTAAGTTTTTGATCAACAACTTAGCAAAAATACCAATGTGTAAGCATGGCTAAGCATAAACCAACCTTGATGGCTACAAAATAACAAGGTTTAAAAAGGGTGTCTACACACTACTAGGATATAGCATAGCATAGTTGTTTATAAAAAGATCCTATCTTTTATACTACTCAAATCCACTAATGCATGGTGAAAATATGAGAAATGGATGGGGTGTCACTTGCCTTGGCAGCAGGAAGAATAGGAACAACAACCACAATTGTAGAATTGCACCTCCTCACAATATAAACAGTCAAAATAGCAACACATAAAAAAAACAATAAAAGAAAACATTACATAGACATGTATGCATGATATGCAATGATGAAAATTGCACAAAAACCACAATGATTATGAATGAAAGTCAAAATGTTGTTCTCTGGTTTCATAACATGTATAAGAACTTATGAAAAACAAAAATAAGTACAAAATTATACTTAAAACATTTTTAATGCCTTTATAAAGGCCTATAAACCAAATACAAAACTTCTGTTATGAAAGTGATCTAAATGTTGTTATTTTCCATTCTATGGAGAGAGTACAACAATATAGAACTATGGCAATTGGATGTAGTAAAAAAGGAGTTATATAACTAAAGTTTATAACAAAATAAGTAATATAAAGATCTGTGAATAACAAGTTTGTGCACGTGTCAATAATAAAATTTTATTGCTCCATTGTGTTCTTCCAATTCTGATGATTTTAGAACGTACAAAATTATTGCAATTGGAATTACAGATCAAAAGTTATGGGATTTAGAAGTTTATCAATTTTCTGTTTTTGAAGGAATAGGTTCGATCCGGGAGAGACTTAATGGAGCCATCTGATTGGTCCAAACCGTTTCGCACGGATCGCGCTCCTCGGCTGCTAGATCTAAAACGCGATGGATGGCCATGATCTAAAATACCGCTTCCGCTATAGGTTCTAATCTAAACCCTAGGATCAAAACCTACGGTACAGATCTATCCCGCGCGGCCGGGCGATGCTGGCTAATACGTCCAAAACGTATCTACCTGGTGTCTCATTTTTGTGCAGAAATTCAACTTTCAGGAAAATGCCCGGAAAAGATTGCAAAGTCCCTATTTTACCCGAAGACTCTCGGAGCCAGAAGACGAGACAGAGAGGTGCCACGAGGGGCCCACACCACCTAGCGGTGCGCCCCCTCCCTAGGTTGCGCCGTGGTGTGGTGTGTCCTCCTCGGCCACCCCCTCGAGCCCCCTTTCGACTACTTAAGCCCTTTAATCTGAAAACATCAGGGGTTCGTCATATTCCAGAGAAACACGCCAGAGCACCGCCACCACCTCGAAACTCAGTTTAGGGATCAGAAGTTCCTGTTCTGGCGCCATGTCGGGACTGGGATTCGGAGGAGATCATCGCCATCATCATCGCCACCACCTCTCCATCAACCATCCATGATTCCCCCATCCATGTGTGATTAATCCCCACTGTAGGTTGAGAGGGATGGTAGGGATTGGATGAGATCATTCATGTAATAATTGCCAGATTGTTAGGGAATGGTGCCTAGTATCCGTTGTTAGTGTTATCTATCATTGTTGCAAATTTTTATAGTTAATGCTTGTCACTAGGGAGTGAGTGCCATGATTTAGAATATGAACGTGTTATTGATTCATGAGGATAATTGTTGTTTTTTTAATCTTATCTGCAAGTTGTATACACATATCGTTGTCCAGAACACGAGGCCCCAAATTGACAGAAATTGGGATAACTGGAGGGGATGTCTGTGATGTGAGGATCACGTGTGTTCACGGAGTGTTAATGCTTTTCTCCGGTGCTTTATTAAAAGGAGTACCTTAATTACCAGTAGATTCCCTTGAGGCCCCGCTGCAAACGGGCTGGTAGGAAAGAAGATGTTGTGCAAGTTTCTCATTGCGAGCATGTACGACTAAATACGAAACACATGCCTATGGTCACTTAGTACTTGGATGCTTATTCATTATTTATCTGCAATTGCCCATGTTATGATTATTATATGAATTATCTTATCCATGCAACGCCCATTCATCCATCCCTATGCCTACATTATTTGAATCCTTCGCTCTACTACAATTACTGTTGTCGTATTTATTTTCTTCCTTCTATTATTCCATTACTGCTAGTGCTATAAAATTGTTGCTACTAATAAACTGTTGCGAGCAAGTCTATTTCCAGGTGTAGCCGAATTGACAATTAATCTGTTAAGGCTTATAAATATTCTTTGGCTCCCCTTGTGTCGAATCAATAAATTTGGGTTTTACTTCCCTCGAAGACTGTTGCGACCCCGTATACTTGTGGGTTATCAAGACTATTTTCTGGCGCCGTTGCCGGGGAACATAGCTTTATTTGTAAGCTCACTTGAATGTGATATTGTTTGCTGCAAGTTATTCATCATGGGTAAAACTCGTGATGGGAAAGTTCCTATGTTACCATCCACTACAGGGAGAGGTACAACTCTGAACAACTCTGTTACTCTTGATTCACCATCTGTAATGAGTAAACTTCTTACACCACCACATACACATGCTACACATACTGCTATTTCTGCTGAATTTGAAAATACTTCTGATAATTTTGATGATGCTTCTACTATGCTTGATGAGAGTGGTTCATTAGGTCCTTTCCTAGATACTACAATTTCTAGAGCTAACCAAATTGAAAACACTGAAATTCCTGATGAAAATACTGGTACACCTGTTAGTTCACCTGAGTCTAGAGATTGTCCTAGTGATGATCTTAGGAAACTTACATTGAACTTGATGATGAATTTATTGAAGAATGTCATGATGCTAGTAGTGAAAGTGCTATTAAAAGTATACTTGCAAGACTTGTTGTTAGATATAAACTGTCTCCCCATAAATATTAAGGATAAGGATTATGATTTCTCTCTGGATTTATCGTATATATCTATTGTTGAGGAAGAACCTTTTTGTGGTGCTAAAAATGAAAGTGTTGTAGGACCTATGAATAAGCTCTCATCTTTGAGTAGCTTATTTTCTAATGATATTAAGAAACATAGTTACTTTGTCGCCAAAAGTTTTCCTTTCTCATTGAAAGATGAAGCTAAAACTTAGTTTAATAATTTTTCACCTGGATCTATTGATAATCCTATTGGTTTGGTTAATGCTTTCTTTCAGAAATATTTTCCTGCTAGTGCTCAACATGATGTTTTGCAGAGAATCTTTAACTTTAAGAAAATTGAAGGAGATAAAATGCCTAAATCTTGGGCAAGATTTTGTTCTTTAATTAGAGCTCGGTCTGGACATCAATTAGCTAAAAATGAACTCCTTGACATATTATATAATGGACTAACGGTTGAATCTAGGACATACCTGGATAGTTGTGTTGGTTGTGTTTTCAAGAAAAGAACTCCTGAAGAAGCTGAGGAATTATTGGCTAAAATAAGAAAAAATCATGACGATTGGACTATACCTGAACCAACCCCAACACCAACACCAAAGAAGAGGGGAATGATTGAATTAAATTATGAAGTGATGAGGGAAGCCAAGAAATCTCTTAAAGAGATGGGTATTAAATCTGAAGATGTGAAGAATCTACAACCTATAGAAGAATTATGTAAGACAATTCCTCAGCCATCCACAATTTTTTTTAAGAAAGAAATAAGAAAAAAAAATTAGACTTTTTCTACTGTAGGGCAAAGAACCCCACAGCCTTTTATTGAAATTTAAAGAAAGGTTCAACAAATTACAACAGACAGGCCCCTAGGGGAGGCTATCTATCCAACTTTTTACAGACAAGGACTTCTCCTTCTGAAACCTATGTACATGTAAATACATGTCATTAGCAAATCTATTCCTCCAAACAGAAAATTTAGGTCTATCCAATCTAAAAATTGCATCATTCCTAATCTTCCAAATGTTCCAGCAAGCAATGAATGCCACTTCCAAGAAGAAATGTTTATCAAAACTCTTCCTAGCAAGCCTTGCCTTTGAAAGCAAATCAACTCCCTGTGACCAATCAATGCCCAGATAATTCCACACTCTGCTGCTAAAATTGCATTGAAAGAACAAATGATCTCTATCTTCATAGCAGTCTCCAATACAAAGAGCACAACTATCATTATCAGTTACAGTCCATTGTCTCCTCCTCAGAAGGTCTTTTGTATTCAGTCTGTCATTAATCAGTAACCATGAAAACATTTTAATTCTCATCATGCATTTGCTTTTCCATGGCCACTGTATAACAGGGCAAACCACAATGTCCTTATGAACATGAGCATAATACTTAGCAGCTGTGTAACTTCCACCTTTCCAAGTACAGAGCCATTCATCATTTTTTGAAACATCCATCCTAACAGAATCCATCCAATCCGAGAGGATAAGCAAATCATCAAAAGCTTGTGGTGACAAAGGCAGGTGAAACCCCTCCTCCCTATCCACCAAGTTCATGATAGTCCAAACTGATGCCTTCTCATCCTTGGCAAACGAAAAAAGTCTGGGTAGCCTAAGCTGTAGTGGCAAAGAGGAACCTCCAATCTCCCAAGAGTCCATCCAGAAACAAACAGATTGCCCACTATTGACAATTAGGTACACTCTCTCCAACATTTTGATAATAGAGATATTCCCTATTCTAAAACTCCTGATCAATGCCTTGATGAATTTGATAATTATATTGTTAAGCAAGATAACTTTAATATGAGAGTGCAGAATGATCTAATGGAAAATTTTAGAGCTATTAATAATTTGCATGGTATTATGGAGAGAAACTCCAATGATGTTAAAATGCTTATTAAACATCTCCGTATGGTTCAAACTCAAATTGATCAACTCACTAAGGTGCAAAAAGATTTGCTAGTTAATGCTTCTAGAGAAAAACATGTTTATGAAATAAGCACTAGAAGTGGTGTTTGTACTTATATTCCTTTGTATCCTGGAGGACATCCTAAAAGAATTGAACAAGATTCGCAACAAGCTAAAAACAATAGTACTCCTTCCAAGAAAAAGAAGAAGAAACATAAAACTGTTGTAGAATCTCCTGAACCTGCTAAAAAATCCTAATAGTATATCTATCTCTGATGCTGACACTAAAAGTGTTAATGATAAGAATGGTGCTTCTGACAAAAAAGAAATTGAAGAGGAACCTGAAAAGCAAACTAAAAATGCAAAGTACACTAAGGATGATTTCATTGCTAATAAAGATGGTAATGAGAGAGAACCTTGTGTACAAAAATCAATGCCTTTTCCTAATAAGAAACACAAATCAAAGGAAGAGGAACATTATAACAAGTTGTGTGATTGGATGAAACCTTTGTTTTCGCAAATTCCTCTAACTGATGCTATTAAATTGTCTCCCTATTCAAAGTATATGAAAGATATTGTCTCTAACAAAAGGAAGATTCCTAATGAGGAAATATCTACTATGATTGCTAATTACTCTTTAAATAGCAAGGTTCCAAAGAATCTTGGAGATCAGGGTATACCAACTATTCCTTTCTCAATTAAAAATAATTATGTTAGAACTGCTTTAAAAATAATTCCTCTAACTGATGCCTTTCTATCTCTCTATAAGATACTTTTTCTGGAAAAAATGAATACCAACTGATATATCTTTTGCAAATGGCTGACAAATCTACTGCTATTACTGTTGATATATGTGAGAATGTTCCTATTCAAGTGGCTACTAATCGTTTGATATTAACTTACTTTGTTGTGTTGGAAATGCCTGAAGATGATAATATGTCTATTATTCTTGGGAGACCTTTTCTTAACACAACAGGGACTGTTATTGATTGCAACCAAGGAAAAGTAACTTCTACTGTTGATAAAAAAAGCACACAGTTTATTTTCCCAAGAAGATTGATAGGAAATATGGTCTAAATTCAATTGAAAACATTGAGACCATCAAGATTGGAGAATTCTATTGTCCTATTCCAATGCCATAAAACGAATATGAAATTGTCATGATTGGGACTATGTCTATCAAAGTCAAGGTAACATAATCATTTAGTGAAATGAAAATTTTGCTTCATTTAAAATTGTTTTGGTAACAAGACTTGATCAACCTTGTTAACAAAGTGATTTTTAATGAAGAAAACAATGTTTTCACTATGTTTTCACCATCCCAAACTTTGGTTTCTTATGTTTCCTCTTGTTATTTGCATATCAGAGTGTCTTAGAACTTATGTAGCTTTGGTTTTGAACTTTTTTTCCATAGTTTCATAATCTTTTTTATGGATTATAGTCATTTATCAAATTCTGGAAATTGCCCGAAAATAAAGTTTTTCGAAAAATTCCAGAAAATTTATATTAATTTATTATGTTAGAAATGGGGCACAGAGGCACCTGTAACAACCCAGGGGACCCACCATGCCACCACACCACCTGGTGGCGCGGGTACCACCTAGGGCGCTCCAGGACATGGTGTGGGACCCCCTGGCCCTCCACTTGCCCCCTCACCTGCCAACTCACTCTCTCTCCCGACCAAACACCACACCATTCCTCAAACCCGTGTTCTTTCTGTTCTTGCTCACGATTTTTTATCTCCTTGCTCAGCCCATCTTTTCCACTGAGATTTGGAGCATTTGTTCTCCGGTATGTGACTCCTCTGATTATCCAAGTAGAATTTTGTTTAGTAGAGTATTTCTTGAGTATTTTGGTATTGTAGGTGATAGGTTATGTGAGCTCGCATGCTTGTTGTATGTGTAGATAAGTTATTTTTTATGCATGTTTAGTCCTCTTACAAGTCTCTATAGTAGTTTCTTCCATATAGTTACTTCAAAATCATTTTGTATGATGCTTGTTAATTTTTTTAGAAAAAGGGAGGATGCATAACCACACTTATGGAGAAATTTTTGAGAGAGATGCACCAAGGGTGGCAAGGCCTTTGATACGTCCATTTTGCATCACTATTTTTTATTGTTATTTTCTGTTATTAATTGATATATTTCATGTTATGATGCATCACTTATGTTATTTTATCTTATTTTGCATGTTTTATAATTTTTGGAGAATACCCTATTTCAGAAGATCATAATAAGAGGGGGGATACCAGAGAAGTCTTAGAAGTTCCGAGGAAGAAGTCAGCCAGAAGGGCACCCGGAGGGGGCCCACCTAGGGCCCACACCACCAGGCAGTGTCCCCCCTTGGCAGCGCCTGGGGGGTCGTATGCCCTCCTGGCCCACTCCTGGGTGCCCCCTTTCGCGTACTTGACCCCCAGGGAACCCTAAGCGCCAGATCATCATCAAAGAATTATTCTGCCGCCGCCTCGGGGCGGAAAACAACAGAGAGAGAAAAGCTCTCTGGCAAGAAGAAATCAGCCGAGGAAATTCCTCCCCAGAGAGGGGGAATCATCGTCATCGTCACCGTGATCGCTCCGGGCATCATCAAGATCTTCATCGTCATCATCATCACCACCAGCACCATCAAGCTTCATCCCGTTGTAACAATTAGGGGTCTTTATCGTTTCTCTTCACTAGATCTCTCTCCCGGTGTGGATTACTTGTTAGTAGTTGATGCTTGTGAGATCTAATGGCGTTTACACTTTATGACCAGATTGTTATTATCCACCATATGATTTCTTGTGAGTAGTTCGTTTAGTTCTTGAGGACATGGAAGAAGTCATGTTGTTTGTAGTTGAATTATGTTGAAGTAATATCTCGTGGTTCGTTATTTAAGTTGTGGTGCTATTCTTCTAGTGGAGTCATGTGAACATCGACTACATGATACTTCACCTTTATGGGCCTAGGAGGATGCATTGTGTACTTGGTTACTAATTGTGGGGTTGCCGGAGTGACAGAAACCTAAACCCCCCTTAGGAAACCAATGCACGAGGGAGTGTAGGATCCCAGAGTTTTAAGGTTGTGGTTAGATTTATCTTAATTACTTTCTTGCATTTGCAGATTCTTACGAGGGGTATAATCACAAGTATGTATTGGTCCTAGTTGGGAGGTACATTAGCATAGGTTCACCCACACAACACTTCACGAACCAATAAATATTAATCAACCGTAATGAAGCGAAAGCACTTGACGAAATTCCATGTGTTCTCGAGAACGTTTGGTAATAATAAGTAGAACAACCGGCTTGTCCTATGCTCTCAAAAGGATTGGGCCACTCGCGGAAATATTATTTAATGTCTTTTATTCACTCGCACTTTATTTATCTGCTATATCAAAACCACCAAAAACCCGTTTGCTAGTGTTTAAAGTGAATCCTCTATCTAACCTTCTTGTCAACACCTTCTACTCCTCGTTGGGTTCGATACTCTTATTTATCGAAAGTACTACGATGCACCCCCTATACTTTAGGGTCATCAAGACTATTTTCTGGCGCCGTTGCGGGGGATTGAAGTGCTATTGGTAAGTGGAATTGGTAAGAGAAACTTTTACTGCGAGTGTTGTTTTTATTTCTGTCAGTTGTTTTATTTCATTATGGAGAATACTTTTGGTTCTTTTTTGGGGGTACTACTACTATCACTGCTAGGGTAGTAGGTAACCCGTTATCTGCTGAATTAGATCCTTATAAAATACCTATGAAAATTGTTGGACATGTTATGGATAATTGTTATTATGGTGATGGAACTGTCCATCCCGGTGACCATTTGCTCTTTATACATGAATTATGCGAGTTATTCAGGTGTACAGGTATTACAATGGATCAAGTTAAAATGAAATTATTCTCTTTATCGCTGAAAGGAAGAGCCGTTGAATGGTTCAAATTATTGAAGAATGGTGCATAAATTGGATGGGAGAAAATTGTTCCTCTCTTTTATTCTAAATTCTATCCTCCTAGTGAGATTCATAAAGACCGGAATCAAATATATAATTTCTAGCCTCATGATGGAGAGAGTATTACCCAAACTTGGGGGGGAATGAAGTTATTAATGCTTAAATGTCCCATTCATGAGCTCCCGGGTAATATTGTTATCAATAATTTTTATGCAAGGCTTTCTGTGCATGATAAGGATTTATTAGATGCTTCTTGTTCTGTATAATTCACACGTATGAAGGAAGAAGATAAATGGGATCTTCTTGACCGTATTCAAGAAAACACTAAAGGATGGGAGAATGACAAAGGTAGAAAGTCGGGTATAAATTATGTTATGAATGCATTAAATTTTTTATGGGAACTGATGATTTCTATAATGTTAGTGTTGTTTGTGGTCTTGATTCTCAAATATTTGCACACTATCTTAAAGCTTTTGCCTCCTATCTTGATATTCCTAAAAAGGTGTATAGCAAGTACCATGCACCCTATAAAGATATTGTTCCTGCTAGTAATATAGAAGTGCATGTTGTTAATCATGTTGTTCCTGAGCCTTATATTGGAAAAAAAAATTCCCTACTAAGGTGAAAGGACACTCTATTGTAGCTAGTGTGGTTAATAAGAGCATTAAGAAATCCATTGAACCTGATGAACAAATAACTGGTGAACCTGCTGTAGCAATAGTGAAAGATCTTATCTATGGAAATGTAGAGGATGAACATATTGTGTTTTGTGAGGATGCTTCTAATATTGTCTCACATCCAAATAGACCTAACAAAACTAGTGTTCATGTGCTTTCTGTTAAGATTGGTGATCATTGCTATTATGGTTTGTGTGATATTGGTGCTAGTTTCTGTGCTATTCCTTATGAGCTTTATAAAGAAATTATGCATGAAATTGGTTTTTGTGAGCTTGAGGATATTGATGTGGTTATTCAGCTTGCTAATAGAGAAACTGTTTTTGCGATTGGTATTGTTAGAGATGTGGAATTTTTATGTGATAAAACTAAATATCCCACTGATTTTCTAGTACTTGGTAAGGCTGCTAGTAAAACTTGTCCTATTATTTTTGGTAGACCTTTCTTAAACACTTGTAGTTCTATTATAGATTGTAAGAGGGAGAATATATTGACTAAATTTGATGGAAAATCTTATGAGTTCAATTTCTCCAAATTTGCTAGAGCACCTTATGAATCTGAATTGCCTAATGAGAATTTTAGAGTTAAACAACACACAAGAAGATTTTTTTTGACTAATATTGTTTTAGTCAATCCGGTATAAATGAGAAAAACTTATAGAAAAGTTTTTCTAATGGAGTTAATTATTTGTAATAAAACCAAGGAATATTATGGTGAGAACTTTCTCACAGTAATATTACAAAGTGAAAAACAACTAAGTAGAGTTTTTTGTAGCTACAAATAATATTGTGAGTATTAACATATGTATTTGTGATGGAATTACAAAATCAAATCTTTATTGATTTTAACCCAGATTATGATTCTTCAATTGATAATAACGTATGTTGTATTATTATCAACGTTAGAGTATTATGAGTGGACTCTACAATATTTTTGTGGATAGTTGCAACACAATGTGGGACATTGTTTGTTGCAAGTTATTGGATAAAAGTCATTTGACTTAGTGAGGTTTCATACGATGATATGATAATTCATTTGGAGATTCTTGAAATATTAATGTTGTCACAGAACCAGGTTCACACAAATCCAATTCCTAAAATCCAAAAGCAAGTTTATCACAAGTTGATTAGAACAAAAGGTGAAATACATAAGTCTAAGGTGCCACATGCATAGTGTGAGTACCACCAAAATTCCATAGGTGTTATGGCATCATACTATCTGGAGTATTAATTGACTCTAGTGCAAGTTGGGTATTGTTGGAGATATTCCCCAGAGACAATAATATCTGTTCAGAATTAAGTTTATGTCATGGTGCTACAACCGCTATAGCACTTGAAAAGTGAGTTCTCAAAGGAAAATCTTTGTGCGGATGTGAAGACATAAACAAACAAGAGTTCCTAATCTTGTAACTAAGATTAGATTGTGTTTTGTGAGAAGATCACATTTTCCTGATCATGGACTTAGAAGAAAGTCTAGCAAAACATGAGAGTTTATTGTTAGGGTAACAATAGTACTGAACCAACCCAGGTGTATGTTGTTGCCAAAAGAGACTAAACAATCAGCATATGTTTTAGCAAATGCATATGAAGTTAACATTGTCTATAATTCCTATACTATGAGAATATCTAGTGACTGCATGATAGAAAGTTATACTTTGGATTTCATCAACCGTCTTACCGTAACTGGAGATTATAACAGTGATATCTGGGTATGATCTAGAAAGTGTAATGGGACTGAGATCGTTCTAGACAAGTACTTAACTCTAGACGATAGAGAGATAAATTCTCTAGGACATCTCAGTATCACCGATGAAATATTATCTGGCCAGACATAGTGTGAACTTATTACAGGCTCATCGGGGATATGAATGAGAAAAGCGAACGATACCGTAAACGAGGTATATGTGTTATGATCAAAGAGTTTGATCAGACTAGATCACATAGTCTCACCTCATTATATCGTTTGTATCGTGAAGTTAAGGGAATAAGTGCAATGAGTAACTTATAAGGTTCCCTCATACATCGGGGATACAGATGAGCCTCATGGATGTTCACGGTCCCGTTGTTGGTTATTGTTCGGTAAGTACCCGGACATGTCTGTGTGTTTTCAAGCCTTTATGGGTCACAAGCTTAAGTCGTGCTAACCTTTTACTGATAAAAATAATATGTTGTTATTGGTGTTATGAATGTTTGATGTCATTACGATATCACAGAAACAAGTCAGGTACCAATCAGAGTGGTTTTGGGGAAGTTACTATAAGAGATAAATTATGCCGGTGTTTGGTATAATTTATAAGATCTATGGAGGACATGATATGTCCCAAAGTGTTAGAAACGAGTTTCTAACATCATTAGATAATATTGAGGATTTTATCTATAGGGGTGACGGGGTTCCGAAAAAATTCCAGGGGACTTTCCTTATATGGAATCAGTTCCCAAGGGGGCAGTTCCCCCCCCCCCTGGGAAAATCCTAATTTTAGGGATTGCCAGATGGGGCCCATGGCCTCTTATAGATATTCTTCTCATCATCATAGAGTCCCGGAGGCCTTGGTGCAACCTGTCGGGGGTATTACCCACCGATTAAGCTAAGTCAAAGATCAAGGTAACAATAAAGAGGATTAAGCCGGCTGGCTAGGTGATACGTCATAAACGTATCCTTAATTTCTAATGTTCCATGTTGTTTTCTTATTGTTTCCCACATGTTTTCTATACACTTTATGTCATTTTTATCGATTTTCCGGACTAACCTATTGACAAGATGCCATAGAGCCACTTCCCTGTTTTCTGTTGTTTTTAGTTTCACAAAAGTTTTTCTGGAAATATTCTCGGAATTGGAAAATTCGAAGCCCCGAAGTCTTACGATTCCCGAAGGTTGCACGGAGTCCTAAACAGACCCGGAGGGGGGCCACAGGGGGCCCACACCATAGGTTGGTGTGAGCCCCCCGGCCTCCACCGCCTTTGCCCTTTCGCCTATTTATACCCCCCCCGAGATGTAAATCGTAAAGATATACCACTTCGTCCCAAAAAGCACCCGAGGAAGCCGTCATCGTCATCCCGAGATCGGGAGGGTTCTACAGCTCTACTCGGCACCCTGCCGGGAGGGGAATTCATCACCGGAGGGGTCTACACCACCATGCCCTCCTCCAAAGTGATGCGTGAGTAGTTCATCCCTGGACTACGGGTCCATAGCAGTAGCTAGATGGTTGTTCTCTCCACTTTGTACCTCATGTTTAGATCTCGTGAGCTGCCTCACATGATCGAGATCATCTTTATGTAATGCGACATGTTATGTTTGCTGGGATCTGATGAATGTTGAATGCTATGTCTTCTGATTATCAATCTATCATGTTATCTTCATGCTTATGTTATTTATGATCTTGCATGCTCTCTGTTATTAGTATATGCTCTGGGCCAAGTAGATGCTGGTAACTCCAAGAGGGAGTATTTATGCTCGATAGTGGGTTCATGCCTCCTTTGCATCTGTGCTCTAGTGATAGAAATGTGACAGATGGAGGATGTGTTGTTTCCATTAGGGAAAACAACGGTGTTTACCTAGTTTACATTGTTTACATTACACACTTTTCTTACTGTGATAATCTGTTGCTAGCAACTTAATACCCAACATTTGTTCAGATCATATTCGGAGGGTGGATTATTAGACATAGATGAAGTTGGATGACGGTCTATGTATTTTGTTGTAATTACCGCATGAATCACATAGTAATCTTTATGTCTTGCATATGCACTACAGTGCAGCCTTCATTTTTGTCAATTTCCTAGTGATACGTCTCCAACGTATCTATAATTTATGATGCTCCATGATAATATTATGCCCATTGCTACATGTTTTCTCCCTTCTTTATGTCATTTTTATCAATTTTCCGGACTAACCTATTGACAAGATGCCACGGAGCCAGTTCCCTGTTTTCTGCTGTTTTTAGTTTCAGAAAAGTTGTTCTGGACATATTCTCGGAATTGGAAATTTCGAAGCCCGGAAGTCCTATTTTCCACGAAAGCATCCAGAAGATCGAAGACGAGTCGAAGAGGGGCACCAAGGGGCCCACACCATGGGTTGGAGCGCCCCCCCCCTTGGCCGCGCTAGGGGTGGTGTGGGGCCCCCCAGGGCCCTTTCGCCTATTTATTCCCTCGGATGGAAAACCCTAGACACCTAATCAAAAATCCCCAAAAAGTTCCATAGCCGCCGGCGATGTCAACCCTAGATCAGGGGGGTTCTAAAGGTGTCTCCTGGCACCCTGCCGGAGAGGAGATCATCACCAGAGGCCTCTTCATCACCATGCCTTCCTCCGGAGTGATGCGTGAGTAGTTCATCCTTGGACTACGGGTCCATAGAAGTAGCTAGATGGTTGTCTTCTCCTCCTATGCCTCCATGTTTAGATCTCGTGAGCTGCCTAGCATTATCGAGATTGTTCTTATGTAATTCTATGTGCTGTGTTTGCTGGGATCTGATGAATATTGAACTTATGCCAAGTTGATTATAGTATTTTATTGCATATGTTATTTGTGATCTTGCATGCTTTTTGTTGCTAGTGGTGCTCTGTCCAAGTAGTTGCTAGTAACTCCAAGAGGGAGTATTTATGCTCGTAGTGGGTTCATGCCTCCTTTTCGCCTGTGCTCGAATGACAGAAACGTGACGGGGGAGGATGTGATGTTGCCACTAGGTAGAAAACATCGGTGTGAGTGCCCGCATGCACAATCATTGCTTACATTACACATTTGTTTAATGCAATTATCTTTTGCTTGCAACTGAATACCCAAGGGGGTTAGGATGATAACCTGAGGGTGGATTATTAGTCATATATGCAGTTGGATTACGGTCTATGTATATTGTTGTAATTCCCGCACTAAATACCGACCCTTGACTCAAATGGCAAACCCAAAACCTTGTCACAATAATTCCTTATAATTGTGTGATAAGCCTAGACTATACTTAACCAAAATGGAAGACCTAACCCAAAACACTTTGATTCTTCTTTGATTGGATTAGATGTTCAACCCCATCCCTTATTATTACATACACTTCTTTTGCATATTGAGTGATGTGATAATACTTGACCAACCCTAGTGAACTCTTGGAACTTCCTCGACAAATATGACCAATTGAGTTTGAATCTTTCAAACCCAAGCCTTGACCAACCAATATCCCTTTCGGTGGACCCTAAACCCAATCACAATATTGTGATAAAATTTGACCTTGCCTTAACCCATCTAGGTTGAAACCCTTTAGTCTATGTTTGTTGAATGTTATGTTTGTTCTTCCATTGGTTGTGATTTGTGAATGTTTGTTTATTGTCACTTGTTTGATTTGTTTAGATTGTACAAAGAGAAAAATTTGGTTGTAGATAAAGTGTACCTCTACACCAACTTCCAAAAATGCTAGTGACACTCATAAACCACATATCTATTTTCCTATGCATTAGATGTTTTGAGTAGTATGCATCATAGGAAAATTTTACTAAGTTGTATGCTATACTAAATTACTAATATCCTAGTAGTGTGTAGCCACCCTTCAACCAAGTAGTGAAGACACCTTTATGCTTAGCAATGCTATTAAATTATTTTTTACTAGATGTTGAGAAAAAGCTAAGTACTAAACTCAATGAACTACCTGGGTGGATTCCATGTTGAAAGGTGGTAAAAGTTGAGTGTCTACGTGTGGCTATTTCTATTGTTATTTTCACCCAAGATGTACACTTGTGGTATGTGTCGCACCCGGACTTCTAGGGGATACTCACAGTCCGTTAAACAGTAGATAAATGGCTTACGGGGCATACCGGCACCCGCATCTCAATATGAGCAGGCCAACACGTAAACGTGTGACAACCATCCTCTTACTATTCCTCGTCTGCGCAAACCATCCCATAGAAATCCAGATACTTCCGTTGACGTACTTCAAAACATACACACATGGTACGTCAACGGCATTGGAACAAGTGATATCACAACAGATCTCTAAGACACAAAAGATTGAAATAAGTTGCAAATAGCTCTCACTAGAGCAGCGATAGCAAATACAATCATCCATAGGACACATGTCCCAACATATCATCATTACAACACAGCGGAAGCATCCAAAATGTCTGAGTACAGACAAGATCCAAATAGGCCTAACAGGCCGGAAACGAAAAGACGGAGCCCATCCACGAAGTCTCGGATCCTGCCCGGGTCCGCTATCTACTCGTCAGCAGCCTCGTCAAACTCCACGTAGTAGCCGTCACGGGGATCCTCGTAAGCGTAGTCTGCGGAAACCACAACCCCAAAGGGGTCAGTACATAAACGTACTGGCAAGCAAGACTCACAGTTCACCAAAGTGTAACCGTCAACACCAAGCACAGATGCTTTGGGTTCAACGGAAGAAAGGGGATGTAAAAGATGCTGCAACTGGCTGCTCTAACCAACTACAGAGTTACTACCACTTCCGGCTAAACAGAAAGAAGATAAGATAGCGTATCGTAACCAACTACCAACTAACTCCAATCAAACCCATCCTGGATCTCGCCCCTTATCCAAAGAAGCAATCCGAGGATAACTCACCCAGTTGGATTAATGATGGTTCAAGTTATTGTGTCAATAAGACTATTACTAGTCAGGTTATCATTAGTTAGGTGTAAGTTGTCCTGAGTACTTGTTAGCCAGTACTTTCACCAAGTCATCCATAACCGCGGAAAACACGGCTTCTCGAGAAGATTTATCCCTGCAGGGGTGCACCAATTTGGCCGTACACGTAAGAATAACCCGCCAGATGGAATGCCTCCCACCAAGCGGGGCACTCAACACAACTCAACTCTTCTTCGCATCAAGCCCAAAGAACCACATGCTGTGCGTGCGCGGCTAATCGAGCCCCACGAAGAAAAGGGGACCCTCATAGCACTCTAAGACCACGCCGCCCTAAATGCCGACTACAAAAGTTCCACCCTGGCGCCAAGGGTTCGCACCTGCACATGCATGCATCAAATGGAAAACCCGAACTAAGTGTGGCGATTTGGACGAGATGCGAATCGAATCAAATTGAGGGGGCGCCCATACACGCTTCCCACATGCGGTTAGTGCGCTCATCATGGATCAGTAGACAAGACCCTTTTCCTATTAGGGTCGACACTAGCAGGCCTCAAAACCACGCCGGGCCTCCTGCCGGTGCCTTATCATCAAATTATTATTACTTCAAAATTAACAGGTTGTTGCTTAACATCGAGCCCCAGAACATAAGTAATAAGGTAACTGAAAGTATCGAACAACAGACTCGAGCAAAACAACCCTAAGCATGCTAGTGAGACACAGGCAAGAAACAATGGGGTTATAGGTGTGGAGGTGAGGCTATATCAGGGTTAAGGGTAACATGTGATAGGTTCGTAACAGAAGCAACGATTCATAGGGCTAGCAGAATAGACAACGGAAAGTATCGGTAACCAATGTTGAAAGGAACACAGTGGTTCATGTGAGTGAATACTTGCCTGCAAACTCAGCAGCCTGGTACTGAGCTAGATCCTTAGAAGGGGTGTCGTAAGTATCGTCGGTCTCAACGTCGTCGTCCATTCGAGAAGAAGCAAACAAACAACGCAGAGAGACAAACAATCAATAACATGGCAAGGTGCACAATCATGGGATGATGCATGATCCATTTAATTGATGCATCAAAATAAACTAGTTGACATGGTAACAACATGATTAAATGGACCCACATGCAATTTGGATTGCATATGGAAAGCCCATCAATTAAGGTTGGAATAATTGTTTTACAACTAACCAATAGGTGAAAGTGGATTAGCATGATGCATGGATGAGGAAAACAGAAAAATAACAACAATAGAAACAATTTGAAATAAGGTTCACCAAGTTTGGAATTTTATTTATTAAGTTATGAAAATTTGCTTCTTAAAGGAGTTACACAAGCATTTGTTGTTTTCACCAATTTAAATTGTTCAAAATAGATAACAAAGTTCATATTTGGAAAGTACACAAATATTTAGGTGGATTACATGTTTCACTTATTGAAAAAGGAATTAAGATGAATTAGTTATGAATTAAACATGTTTAAACAAGATTTAAATGAATTTAATTCAAGTTTTAATTTAATTGGATTTTTATTTGTTCAAAACATTGAATCAAATTCATATTTGAAAAGAGTAAACTTTTCTGGTTTGAAAACATATTTTATATGTCCAAAAAGAATTTAATTTGAGCAAGTTATGAATTTAACAATTTTAAATAATTTAAACAAGGTTTAAATCGTTTAACCAATTTTAATTATCCAAAACATGAAAAAAAAATTGGAAAGAGGGTTTAATTTAGCATGGAAAACATATTTTATTTGTTGAAAATGGATTTAAAATGAGCAAGTTATTAATTTGGCAATTTTAAATGCATTAATCAAGAAACAGTTGTTTTCAGCAATTTAAATTATTCAAAACAGCAAACAAAGTTGATATTTGGAAAGTACATGAAAAATTGAATGGAAAACATATTTAGTTTGTTGAATTTGGAATTTTTATGCCCAATTTATGATTTTTGCAAAATTAAGTGAATTAAACAAGAATTCAAATATTGCACCAATTTAAAATATTCAAAACATTAAACAAATTTTATATTTGGATAGAGAATTTAATTTGGTATTGAAAACATATTTAAAAAGTTGAATTTGGAGTTAAGATGAATTATTTAGGCAATTTACAATATTTGGTATTATTCTGCCATTTTTATTACAGCTAGGGACTTAGAAAGAAAATAACAGGGACCTAGAATTAAACTGGCAAGGGCCTGTGCGTGATAAAGGATTTGTGCAGGCCTGGAAAAAAAGATGGAAAAGGTGGGGTTTAATCCGCGGGGTGGGGATCGAACCCACACCCTCCTGGGGCGCGCAAGGGCAGCTAACCACTGCGGTGGGGCGATTGCTTGTTGACAGGAAGGGGGCGCGGGGTGGTTAAGGTGGCGTTCGCGGTGTTTTTTTTTCTGAAACTGAAACGGATCGGGGTTCAGTTAACTGAACTGGGCGCTGACAGGACGGGGATCGCCCGCTGCCGGCGAGGGCCATGCCGCGGCTGCTGCCGTGCGTGGTGAGTGTGGTGCTCGTGTGCGCTGTGGATGCGGGCTGTGAAGGGAAGGGAGAGGGGAGAGACGAGGGAGAGTAGCGACGAGGGCTCACCTCGCTGAAGAGGTGCAGGCGCTCGGACAGGGAGGCGACGGCGACATGTTGAGGACGGCGGCGGCGCCGTGCTGGCTCCCGGTCCAAGCTGATGGGTGGAGGAGGAAGCCCGTGGTGGGGGGGTTCCATTCCCGCCGTGGGGAGCTCCCGGGACAGTCCCCTGCGACCACCACGCCCCCCACAAGAATCGGCCATGGACGCTATCGAGGTTAGGAGAAACAGAGCAGAGGGAGGAATCGGAGGGGAAAACGGCGGCGAGAGAGGGAAAAGAGGAGGAGAGGGGTGCGGCTAGGGTTAGGGTTCGAGCTCGAGGTCCTGGAGTTATAGGGGGGAGGGGGAGAGCTCAGCCGTTGCTGCTCCTCCCTGGTCGACGTGGACAGGGCAGATGCCCTGCCGTACAGAGGAGGAAGAAGCAGCGAGGGGGTATGGGCCTGAGAGGGAAAATGGGCTGGGCCGGGCTGTCCCTCTCTCACACGTTTTTATTTTTTTCTTTCTTACTTTTTTTTTGCAGAATAGGAATAGGAAGAAAAGATATGTTTTTGGGGTTCTAGGAAAATTAGTGATAACTTTTTATAAGATGTTTATTGCAACAGCAACATTGCAAAGTTTTTTGTTTTCAAAAATGTTTAAGTTATGTGGCTGTTTGAAAATTGTTTGAAATTTGGATGAGATTAGTATTAATTGAAAATTAATTGAACTTGAGCAAATAAGTTTTAAATTCAAGTTTCTTGGAAGCAAGTGAATGAATTACTTTGTAATTTTCATAATTCCAAATTGGGTTGCTGTTTGGAATTCTATTTGAATAACATTTGAATTAAGTTTGGATTAAGTGAATTATTAAAAGCCATAATTTTAATGGTTTGAACCTTATGGTTTGATGGAAACAATGATGGACGGGTTTTTTCATTTTCATAATTTAAAAAAAAGGTTGCTGGTTTGGAAATTAATTGAATTTGAAAAGTGTTTGGTATTAAATGAATTTTTGATAGAAACAAAACAATAGTTTTGGTATCACAACTTTAATGGAAACAATTGATTGTTTTGATTTGAAATATCATTTGGAAATTGTAACATCACAAGTATGAAAGAAAAGGTTTGAAATTTGATTTGAAATTCAAATAGAAAACAAAGGAAAACAAGAGAAAACAGAGGAAAACAATTGGAAAACAAATGGAAAACAAGGAAAACAAATGCAATGAACATGATGTCATGATGCAAAACATAAAATAACAGAGAGCAAAACATTCTAATGGCTATTTTTCATACTTGGGATGTTACAGTATGCCACCTAGGAACCAAGAGATTACAATGTCCTTCCAAGTTTTGATTTATTCTACTGCAGCCTTAGTCATATGGGCTCTGTCTTGATAAACTAAGTCAAATAAACTCACAAGTGCTTGACAAGAAGATGTAGGGGTTATAGGTTTGGAACGGGTCAAGCCATAAGGTGGTGGAATTTCTTATGAAAGTTCTCGTATCACTCCTCTCCTTTCCTTAACACATTCTGAGTGTATAGGATATTTGGGCGTCTAAAGGTGAAAGTGCATACACTCTGCAGAGTCAACAAACTAAGATCTTAGTCGTGTCCCTGGTTATGGACAACTATGAGCAGCTGGACAAGGAAAAGACGGAAGAATCTCATCATGCCAACTTCATAAATATTTTTTTATGGATGAACAAGGGTAGGAATTTTAACTGGTTTCTATCAGTAGCACTCCTTAATTTAGTTTGGTTCACTGGTTTCAATTGGTGGTACCTATTCAAGATGAAAATGTTTTATGAAAAGTTGTAGGAGAAAACTGGCTCTATGCAAACTTAGCCAAAACTCCACTTAGCCAAATATTCATGTAGTTATAGTCTTGCCATTTGTATCCACCATAGTGTTACTTACCAGTACAATAAATTATACTTACCCCTTGTGTCTGCATATTCCATATTGCAGCTGGATCTGATGACGAGTGAGGATTCCCTTTAGGACCTCGAGTCTACCGCCTACATGTTTTGCCTATGGCACATGAAGAAGATGAGGCTCAATGTTGTACTATGTTTTCCACTGTAATTCTATGTATTCCTGCTAGATTTCTGAGACTATGCAAGTTGCAATAATGTTATTCTGTAAAGACTAGATCATGTGATGTAATAGAGTTTGACGTATTTGCATGATATTTTACTTTGTATTGTGGTGCTAGGAATTGATCCATGGACTAGCACAGTGACCAGCGTAATATGCCCTTGTCGTCACGCGGAGGCTGAAGAAAGAGAAGAAAAAGGCCACAAAGGGCTTGATGCCCAGAAAAGCTTCACACCAGATGGAGAAGACCGCCAGGGTTAGAACGGAGTTGGGGCTTTATACGTGTGGGACCACCCACGACGCAGGGAGTCGTTACCTTCACCTTGAAGAGATCGTGGCTCGCGAACCGTCACGTCACGTGCCCACAAGCTGGACCGACAGCGGTTGGCCCTGTGACATCTTGCCTCCTTCGGACACGTGTCCTCCGCGGGCCCGGGGGCTACTGTCGGACCAGTAAATACCAGGGTATCCGGACCCGTCTGCTGCGGCCCAGCCTAGTGGGCACCAAAGGCCTCCACAAAGGATGCCTCATGAGAGAGAGCTCCCTCATGGACTTTCGCCTCCTTGTGGACGTGGCCAGCAGGTGGCTGGTCCCTCTAGAGGAGTGCACTCACTTTTCCTCAGGGAGGAGCTCTACCTCGAGCCCTCCAATTCTCTTTGGAGGACTTTACCCTCAGGAGGAAACATGTCATAAGCGGGTGACGTGCGCTGCTCTCCACGCTGACGAAGGCACGACAGCTCCGTAGGGCACCTTTGGCCATAGTTTCCATTCTTGTTTATAAAGCGTGGGTGACAGCTACCCGCACCAAAGAGCCGCCCAAGGACTTCCTCTTTGGTGAAAGAAGACCAAGATGGCGCTACAAGCGGGGAAAAGGTCACCAAGATCACACACTGCTCAGCCACGGATAGTGCAGCTATCCTCAATGACCAAGAAAGGCAGAGGCTACAGAGCGCTGTCTGTCCTCTCCTTGGCTCCTTGTGGTGACCCTTTCTCGCAAATTATGAGCGAGAAAAAGGCCCTGAGCCAGTACATAAGGGACCCCTTGGATCCCATAGAAGGGACGGCTCAATTCACTCCGAGCCTCCCTAGTCCGAACCGAGCACAAGCACGCATCTTGTATTGTATCAATCATAGTGCAATCCATCAAACAAGCAGGAGTAGGGTGTTTCACCGCAAGGTGGCCCGAACCTAGCTAAACTCCCCATGTCACTGTTGTTGCTTTCTCCGAGCTCTCCTCGCCTGGCCTCATGAGAGGTGCAGAGAGTGTGGTTAGCCCCCTGTGTTTGAACCTTTGAGATCCCATGTTCTTTGATAGACCACTCTCCACAGATGGTGGCGGCATAGATGATGATGATGGTGATGTAGATGTTTTGTGCTCCATGTCCCATGCCTTCTCCTCTCCTCCCAAGGATGGTATGGTGGTGTTTATGCTGTGGAGATGGAGGCATCGTAGCGGCAGTCCTCTAGGAGGTGGCAGTATATGAGGATGATCTTCTGTCAGGGATTTCCCCTCCTTATATGGCACCTGTAGGTCGGTTCGGTGTTTTCTGAACCGATGGTACCAAATTAGGGCTTTGACCCTTTATGAAAGATGCATAGACTACCACTCATGGTCGTTAAAGTTTCCGTCAACTTGTATTGGACGCTATTTCTTCATACGGACTCCGATTGATGTGTTCTTGGGCTCGTTGAGCTCGTATGGATGAGGATCACAATCGCATGTTGTTGGAACTTAAGTTTGGTCTTTGAAAAAAATAATATTCATAAACGACAAGGAAAACTACACATAAATCGACACAAAAATCGATATAAACTCCGATATAAGATGTCAATATATAATATTGCCAAAACTCCGATATAAACATACGAGAAACAATAGGGAAAATGCTATATGAAATGGACACATAAATATCAGATGATTATAATTTAAGAATGTATGACAACTTTCCAATCACAAAACTTGTGACTTCTGTTCATCTTTTGATGTTTGTGTTCCAAGCTTATGACTATCATGCTAGAACGTGAAAATGATCTTGATGTGTGAACTGTTCACACCCAACTTATGTACAATAAATCCTTACGTAACCATGTGTCCATGGCATCAATTGGAAGTGTCATTCACCTTGAAGGTGATACACTTGGGAGAACACTAACTTCTTGATATTTCTTGTAAGTAATTATCCTAATAATCACGTCTATTAAGCACTCAAAAGAATACTAAAGAAAAGTACTAAATTTTTATAGTCATTTGAAATGAATTGTGTGTGTCACTTTGAGGTCCATTGACAAGTGCATGCCTTATCCATGTTCATCGCCACAACTCTATAACTATCTCCGTAGTTTGTGGGTTTAGAGCAACTAAGGAAAATTGGCACGCATGCCTAAACAACAATCACATGACTAGCATCCATCATGTCTTATTACGGCTCACATGTCGCGAATAAATATTACAGGTGATAGCATGTCATACAACATGTGGATGACAAATACTCTACCACATCACATGTCGTGCAAAGACGAGTTAGACGGCTCTAACGTTAGTTTTTGCACTTTTATCGTGGATTCTAGGGTTTACAAAGCAATCCGATAAATACCTACTTTCATCATCAAGCACGATTATCCATGTTTCTAGATTAACCTTTCAGGTGATTGAAACAAGAGCACAAAAATTCCAATCTAAACTTGTTCATAACCGTGACCCCGTGTAGATCCAATCACAATGTGCTTTCCACTACATTGTCAGTATTTTCCAACTATAGTGAGACAAAAGCTACTGAATCACTTTGTTGGACAAACAACTAGCATACTCAGGAGCAGCATAGATGGTCCGCGGATTTCCATAATTTTGTAAAAATATCATATATGCCGTCAGGGATCATACCATCACAGTTTATTGGGAAGCAATATAAATAATCTGAATATTAGATCTGATATAATATACCACATAAATTTGTGTAATGCCCATACATCCCACGTGCTTTAGAACTTACATGTACCTACTCATATATTTCTCTGATATCACTGTATGGTTGCATGTACATAAAAAAATCTCCTTAGATGTAACAGCCAAGATCTATCTAGAAATATACAAGCGAGAGTTAGATCTAGTTTGTTCCCAACACGATGATGCGGAAAATATGCTAGTGACGGTGTCGATGAAGCCTGATGAAGATTCACACGGCTAAGCCTAGCGGTGATAATGTCGACTACTCTCTGTGTCCATCCTTCTGGATCCAACCAAGCAAGGATCAAAGATATGATTCCCACGAGAGTTTGCACACATCCACTAACTCTAGTTCAGCAAAGCTTCATTGTCCAGATCTAAATTTCTACTAGTGTATGTGAAGGTGAATATTCCAACACATGGGAGAGAAGGAGAGAGTACATATCAGAGAGGATGCTTCATAAGTCAGATCCAATTGTGTGTCAAGGAGGAGAGGGGTCCTCCTATACATAGTGGGGAGGCTTGAAGGAGGGTAAATGATCTCCTCCTTGGCCGATGCCCCACATGGGCTTAATTGGCCGGCTGGCCTAGGGTCTGGGCCCTCCAAAAACCCTAGCGCATCAAGCAAGGTGGTCGGATGCCCCTTCTGGGCCTTGGGCCCATGTTTCTAGCCCCCACATGGGTCCAACCTAGTGGGAGCAGCCGATGTGCCCCCCAGATGTTTTTAGAACTTTCTAGAACGTTTCGGTGCCAATTAGGGTTTATCGGAACCATCCCAGAACTCCAGAACTCTTTTTCTTTCCTATATGTAATATTATGAAATCAATCGAAACAATTTTTATGACTCTGGGATAAACATGTCTGCTTATTTATTCAGAGAACATTCTACTATTCTCATTCTCTCTGAAAATATGTCGATCACTCAGGAACAATTCTGGTGGTTTACTCTCTTATTTCAGACCTACCAATATACATATATAACTCGTGATAATTTAAGTGTGCAACCCTACAGGTTCCATAACAAGTAGACATGACTCAGAAACACTTTTCTGATCAATAATCAACAGATGAACCATGGACATCCATATTGATTCCCACAATCATGCGAATATGCTTAGTTGAACCTGCTCGTCATCGTACATAGTTCCTATTGCCTCGTGATGCTGAACTATACCCGAGATGATATGTTCCAATATCATGTGAAGCAACACATTGTTCATGATATATTTTCATCCTCATTATCTGTAAGTTCCCTTTTACTCGTTTTTGTATTCTAATATCTGCTTGATTGATATGATGAATTGTCTTCAGAATATATAGGATAGCTTTCATACTGAGTGGGTCCAAGCTCTATCTCTCTTCTCACGGAGGATAAATTTTCCATCTTGGAACATTAAAATTGATACACACCTTCATGCTTACCTAGAAGCTGCATTTTTAATCACCTTGTTACCTTGTGATACTTGGTAGAACTAAAGCAACCCCTTGTGCATGTGCAATCATAATAACCTCATGATCTAATGACACATGAGTGCGTCAATTTTACTATGATATTACTCACAACAAACAATACAAAAAAGGATCTTATAGTATATCATCTATTGGGTCTACTCGACCACATTATTCCAGCTAACAATGTGCTCTCAATGATGCTCACAGTACATGCCCATTATCAAGAAAACATAGTCATTTGGTAATCAAGGAGTCATTCTAAGATGCAAGACTTTGCTAGAGAGCCGTGTTCATGTTCCTACACGTGCGTATGAGTTTTTCTCCGAATCTCACATTCAGGAACCACATTAGTTACACTACCTTTGTCTCAAATTATAAGACGTTTTCGTAGGCTATTTTGGCTTAACAAAACATCTTATGATTTGAGATGGAGGTAGTAACATAAAACCATGAACATTAATTCTGCAACAAATGGTAATAATTACTATTATCTTCTCTTGGTCCAACAGTAATTTTGGGATGTGGTTAGATCATCTTTTTCCAGAATTTGCTTCATTGTGAATCATGCTTACTGATATGCATAAACGAATCCTTAATTTCCGATGTTCCATGTTGTTTTCATGCCATATGCTACATGTTTTCCTTACACTTTATGTTATTTTTATCGATTTCCCCGGGCTAACCTATTGACAAGATGCCACAGAGCCAGCTCATGTTTTCTGCAGTTTTTAGTTTTAGAAAAGTTTTTCCGGAAATATTCTCGGTATTGGAAATTCGAAGCCCGGAAGTCTTAGAATTCTCGAAAGTTCCACGGAGTCCCGAAGAGGCTCGAAGCGGCGCCACAGGGGTCCACACCATGAGGCGGCGCCCCTCCCCTGGTCGCACCTGGGGTGGTGTTGGCCCCTCGGGCGCCCACCGCCATCGCCCTTTCGCCCATATATTCTCCACGATGCGCCAACCCTAAAGATATACCACTTTTCCATGAAAAACGCCCGAGGCCGCCGTCATCGTCAACACGGGATCGGGAGGGTTACGGAGTTCTCCCCGGCACTCTGTCGGGAGGGAAAATCATCACCGTAGGGCTCTACACACCATGCCCGCCTCCGGAGTGATGCGTGAGTATATCATCCTTGGACTATGGGTCCATAGAAGTAGCTAGATGTTTGTCCTCTCCTCTTTATGCCTCATGCTTAGATCTCATGAGCTGCCTTACATGATCGAGATCATCTTATTGTAATGCTACATGTTGTGTTTGCTGGAATCCGATGATTATTGAATGTTATGTCTCTTGATTATCAATCTATCGTGTTGTCTTCATGTGTATGTTATTTATGATCTTGCATTCTCTCCATTGTTAGTAGATGCTCTGGCCAAGTAGGTGCTAGTGACTCCAAGAGGGATTATTCATGCTCGATAGTGGGTGCATGCCTCCTTTGCATCTGTGCTCGTGCGACAGAAACGTGACGGATGGAGGATGTGTTGTTTCCATTAGGGATAAAACAACGATGTTTACTTTGTTTACATTACACACTTTGCTTACCGCGATTATCTGTTGCTTGCAACTTAATACCCAACGTTTGTTCGGATGATATTCGGAGGGTGGAATATTAGTCATAGATACAGTTGGATGACGGTCTATGTATCTTGTTTTAATGCCCGCATGAATCTCATAGTAATCATTATGTCATGCATGTTTCATTATCTGTCAATTGCCCATCTGCAATTTGTTCACCACGCATGTTAGCTATCTTTTATGGAGAGACACCACTAGTGAACTGTGGACCCCAATCCATTTTCTCATACTGATAATACAACCATTGTTTCTACTATTTTCACACGGCTATTGATGTTTTCATATTGTTCTTATAATGTTTTCCACACCATACATTTAATCTCTTTGTTATCAGCAAAACCAGTGAGATTGACAACCTCACTGCTACGTTGGGGCAAAGTGAATTGATTGTGTTGTGTAGGTTCCACGTTGCTGCTGAACCAGTAGTGTGCCCTGCCATCTCAGCTGCATCAACCTTCAGAAGTGCTTCTTCCTCCTACTGGTCAATTCAACCTTGGTTTCATTTCTAGGGGAAAACTTGCTGCTGCACTCTTCACACCTTGCGCTTGGAGTCTCCCAACGAGCGTGTGTCTACACGCCATCAAGCTTTTTCTCGCGCCATTGTCGGGGAGGAAGAGAATTTCTGCAAGGGTAGTCTCTCACCTCCAATCTCTTTACTTTGTTTTTGTTTTGCGTAGTTAATTTTATTTTGTCTTGTTTGCTTCTCTTTATCAAAAACACACAAAAAAAATTGTTCTTATTCTAGTTGTTATTTTTGTTATCCTATTTTAATCTTGCTTTATCATGTTTTCTATGAATGGTTAATGTCTTTGAAACTAGATCTTATTGGCAAGGTGGGTTCACGGAAGAAGAACAAAAATATTATAAGGAACACCGCTTGTCACAGAAAGGGATACACTTATGGGAGCAAATTAATAAATTGCATGACTATACTAAAAAACTTGTGCTCTATTTATAATGTTACTTATTGCTTTGATAAATCTTGTTATTGTAGGAGGTATAAACACCTCCCTTTTTGAATGTGAGTATAATGATAATGTTACCATATCTTCTTATGGTAAGGGAAATGATGACTTTTATGATGTCGAACAAATTGAAGAATTCATTGCTTGGAAGGGTGCATTCGAAATTGCTTATTTGCTTGAAAGTATTGATGATGCACCTTATAAATATGATATTTATGATATACTTGAATATTTATTTGATAATTACAAGGATTTTAATTAATACATAATTAAATATCTTAATAGATTCTCTCCCCCAAAGGGAGAGACTAATGCCTTGCAGGAACCTATGGAAGAAGAAACTGCTGAATCTGGAAGCTCATTGGATGAAAAAGAGGAGGAGAGTGGTGATTGTCGGGGGGTTACCCCCGAGTAGGGTAAAGGCAAATGCTAAGGGCAAGATCAGAAGAGACGTTTGGCAGAGTAGCTGGCTACCCGGTACTCGCTACCCGGTCGACTGCTATTCGGCCGTATACACTGATGGCCAGAAGAAAGAATCAAGGAAGGTATTCTCCTCCGGGTAGAGGAAGTGGTCCGAGTAGAGGTGGCGGTTTCCTACTCGGGCCAGAAGTCAAAGGAGCCGTTCTGACACAGGATCCCGCGTATCCTGGGTCCGTACTAGAGCACTGTTCATCTGCAGAGCGCGTGCTTATCCGCGCCAGGGTGTCAGCAGGGCGGTGCAGGTTAGGGGGCCTACCCTGTGGCCGTGTCAGTGATAACAGATCAGCTTCTTGGTTTTGCACAACGACTTTCTACACGAGACAAACTAGGAAGCCAAAGCTGTCAGCGAGAAGCTGGAAGTGTGCAGTGTGCACACTATGTCGACATCTGTTTGTACTTTTCCCCCCTTGGCTGTATCCGGCTGGGCACCAGTATATAAGGTGCCATGCCTCCTCCTGTGTGAAGGTGGCGTCTTTAGAGAGAACACCTAGCTCACTCGTTACATAGAGAGAAGGGTGGCTACTCGGCTGTAGGCCAAACTGTATTGTGGCTACTCGGTGAGACACAAATATAAAGAGAGAAAGGCAGGAGTAGGGGTTTTACCTCCACACGAGGGCCCTGAACCTGGGTAGATCTTGTTGTTTGCAGTACCAGATTCATCCCACATGCGGCTACTCGCTGCGTGATCCCTCCCCGAGCACCTCCAGCGTCCATCGACCCCAAACAATTAGCCATCCTATGGCATCTGCCGTGATACCACCACGACAGTTGGCGCCCACCATGGGGCAACCAGCGGCGCTGGCTGGAGTTCACGTTCGGACGGGATCCATTTCTGCTACCGGGGAGCGCGTGGTCTGTGGCCTTGTCCACAGATTCGGATCCTTCGACTTCGTCATCGACAACGCCGGCGATTTCGGCGGCAGGGCCATGCCAGAGGGCGGCACGGTGCTCTCCTTCGGCTCGCACCTCGTCTACGTCGCCACCACTATCGTCCGCGAGTACCCTGAGCAGGTGCATGTCGCGGAAGATCCCCCTGCTGTCGTCGCTGCACGCGGAAAGCCAACTGGCTGTTCTGCAGACCGCGTGGAAGTACTGATGACCGGCACGGCTATCGCTGCTGGGAAGGGCGCGGCCGCATCCGCGGCAGTCGTTGAGGAGCTGGCTGACACGAGCGAGCCCCCGAGGACGCACAAGCCCTACGACGCGCCTCACAACATCCCGGGCTACATCCCTCCTTCCACGACATCGACGATATCGGCATCCGCTGTGCGAGTAGGCATGCCGCCTCCCACCGAGCTCGAGCTCATGACCATGAGGGCGCAGCTCGACCGGCAGCGCCAGGAGCTGCTCGCCGAGCAGGCGGAGCTGGATAAGGTTAGGCTTGAGCTTAACCTGGACCAGAACGAGTACAACAGAGCTCACGGCTTCACGCCTGTAGTGAGGAGGCCTACCAAGGCAGGTGCTACGCGCCGCAACCTAGGCACCGAGATGGCAGCAGTTGGTGAAACTGCTGGCCAAGCTGCTAGCCAAAACACCGCCACCACCAGACCCAAATACAGCACCCCCGCCAAAACCCTTAGAGCTGCTGAGGCTGTAGCTTCTGAGTTGCCGCATCTCGCTGGCGACGCGCGCGTTAGGCAGCAGGAGAGGCTCAATGAGCTAGTGCTAGAGGCTGCTAGGCAGAACGAGGAGTTCCGGAAAGCCAATCCGGGTGCTGGAGCTTCTCAGGTGGTGCATTCACATGCGGCTAGATCTAACGATCAGGCCTCATCACCGCATCCCAGCCGTAAGAGGGACCGGAGTGGGAACTCTGGCAGAGACAGGCAGATGCAGGTGTACGACCCGGCTGTCGCTGCGAAACAGCACGCTGTGCCGCGACAGTCCGGTCAAAAACACAACACTGCAGGAGCAGGCTATCAAGCCCATAAAGCTCATAGCCAGGCGCGAGATGGAGATCGCCCAGGCCCTTCTCGGCATCAGGTTGCTCAGCCTACTCGGCAGAGACCGCAGCCGCGTGTAATCGCACCAGCCGCCAACCCGGTGGAGCAACCTGCAGTCGTGCAGGTGGACAGATATGATGATGGCTACTCGGCTATGGGGTTGGCTGGCTATGATATCTTGGATCACGTGGGTGAGCGTGTGCTGGAGCCTAGTGATGCCAGGCACAAGCTAGACCAGATTAGCCTATCCGCGCAACTCGAGAGCAAGGGGCCGCCTGGCCCAGAATGCTTTGGCCCACGCATCATGACGGAGCCATCTGTGAGGCAGTTCCAGCTCGCTAGGGGGACCAAGTGCTATGACGGCAGCACCAAGCCGGAAGACTGGCTTAATGACTATGTCACAGTTTTGCACATCGCAGGCGACAACCGGAGATGGGCCATGCGGTACATCCCGCAGATGCTAGAAGGACCAGCAAGAACTTGGCTCAACAACCTGCCCAAGCATAGCATCAACTGCTGGCTTGACTTCGCGGAGGCCTTCGTCAGCAACTTCACCAGCACTTACCGGAGGCCGAATAGGCCGCAGCAGCTATCCGCTTGCAGGCAGCGGGAAGAGGAGACGGACCGAGAATATCTTACTCGGTGGAGTACTCTGAGGAACACCTGTGAAGGTGTGAACGAGGCCCAGGCCATCACTTGGTTTGCGCAGGGCTGCAGGCATGGCAGCATGTTGTGGCAAAGGCTGCAGAGGGAAATGCCGAGTACTCTCGCTGAGACCATCCGGATTGCGGATCAGTACGCACTCGGGGACCCAACTCAGCCTCTTCTTGATGCTACTGAGCCGAGAAGGAACTACAACAACAACAAGCGCAATGAGTTCCGCAACAAGCGCAGAGGTGACCGGATTGATACCCGGTACGATCCTGAGGAGGTGAACGATGTGGCTACTGGAGCTGGGAGTAGCCAGAGGCCAAAAACTGCTGGAGCCCAGTACGGGCAGAACCAGAATGAGGGCCAAGGCAGCAAGAAGCCGTACAACGCTCCCCAGCAGGGTAGCGGCAACTCAGGTCCGGCACCGAACTTTGTCTTTAAGGACATGAAGGATGGCCCATGCAGCTTCCATACTCGGCATCCCGCTAGACCCGCCAACCACACTACTCGACAGTGCAGTTGGTGGGAAGAGATCAAGAATGAGGGCCTGCCTCCTCCTCCTTCTTTGCCAGCTGCGAATGCCGCTGTGCAGCCTGCTCGCGCACCGGCTGCCCGGCCTCCAGCATTCCCGAGAAGAGAAAACGTGAACCAGGTGGCTTTAGGAGCCAACCGCTACTTCAACAATGATGGCTACCGCAACAACAACTACAACGACCGCAACCGCAACAACAACAGAGGAAACAACAACAGAGGCAACAACAACAATGGTAACAATGGCGACGGAGGCCGCAACCAGTACCAGGAGCATCACGAGAGCTACATGATCTTCACCTCTGAGCCCGTCGACAAACAGTCTCAGCACAGGCGTGCCATGGAGGTCAATGCTATGATCCCTGCTGTTCCTCACTACATGCACTGGTGCAACCAAGAGATCACGTGGTCCAGAGCGGATCATCCTAAGGTGATGCCCAATCCGGGTAGCTACGCCTTGGTGGTGGATCCCACCTTCTTGGGTCCCGAGAAGAACGTGAGGTTCAGTAAGGTACTGATCGACAACGGCAGCAGCATCAACATTGTGTACAGAGACACACTTGAGAAGCTCGGTATGGCCGAGAACATGCTGCTACCCAGCAAGACCACTTTCCACGGCATTGTGCCGGGAGTTTCTTGTTCTCCAATTGGCCGAGTGTGGATAGACGTTCTATTCGGCACCAGGGAGAACTGCCGCACAGAGAGCCTGCAGTTCGAGGTAGTTGATCACCAGAGCCCCTATCACGCCCTACTCGGCAGGCCTGCTCTGAGCAAATTCATGGCCTCTACTCATGCTGCATATTTGAAGATGAAGATCCCTGGTCCCAATGGCGTGCTCACCATCTCTGGTGATTACAAGAAGTCTATGGAGTGTGCCTCTGCTGGCTCCCAGTTGGCGGGGTCTATGGTGATTGCTGCCAAGAAGAAGAAGATGTACGAGGTGGTGGCTATGGCGCAGTCCGCGCAAGGTGGTGCGCCTGGCATGCCGAGTTCACAGCACGGGACGGCGTTCCAGGCATCCCAGGAGACGAAGAAGATCCAGGTTGACCCTGAGTTCCCCGACCGAGTTGCCAACATTGGCTCAGGGTTGGGGGAGAAATAGGAAAGCGAGCTCATCCACTTCCTCCGTGAGAATCGGGACGTGTTCGCCTGGTCCAATGAGGATCTACCAGGTGTCCCGAGGGAGTTGGTTGAGCACTCGCTACATGTGCGTCCTGACGCCAAACCAGTGAAGCAGGCTATGCGCCACTTCGGAGATGAGAGAAGGAAGGCCATCGGTGATCAGATCACCAAGCTGCTGATAAGCAATTTCATCATGGAGGTGCTGCATCCGGATTGGCTAGCCAACCCGGTCATGGTTGAGAAGAACAAGGAGGACCCCAAGGCCGCTACCGCATGGCGCATGTGCGTCGACTACACCGACTTGAACAAGGCCTGCCCCAAGGATCCTTTTCCGCTACCCCGCATCGATCAGGTGATCGATTCCACTACTGGTTGTGAGCTGTTGTCTTTCATAGATGCCTACTCTGGTTTTCACCAGATAGCTCTCAACCCTGCTGATCAAATAAAGACTGCCTTCATTACCCCGTACGGGGCTTATTGCTATCGTGTCAGGTGTTTTGGGTTGCGGAATGCGGGTGCTACTTATCAGAGGTGCATGCAGAAATGCTTGCATGATCAACTCGGCAAAAATGTGCAGGTGTACGTAGATGAAATTGTCATCAAAACGAATAAAACACATACTCTGCTTAGTGACCTTGAGGAAACTTTCGCTAACTTGCGCAAGTATAAGATGAAGCTGAACCCGAGTAAATGCACCTTTGGCGTCCCGGCTGGCAAGCTACTCGGCTTCTTGGTATCCAGTCGGAGCATTGAGGCCAATCCTTCAAAGATAAAAGCTATTGAGAGCATGTCTTTGCCGAGATCCCTGAAGGATGTGCAAAAATTCACTGGTTACTTAGCATCTCTGAGTCGTTTTTTGGGCAGAATGGGCGAGAAGGCCCTGCCTTTGTATCAATTGATGAAGAAAAGCGACAAGTTCGTCTGGACACCGCAAGCTGATGTGGCATTCAAAGAGCTGAAGGCAATGCTGGGTAGCGCTCCCATCTTGGCTAGTCCGCTACCCAAGGAGCCAATGCTGTTGTACATTGCCGCTACCAACCGGGTAGTCAGCGTGGTGATTGTGGTGGAGCGAGAAGAGGAAGGCAAAAGTGTGCAGCGGCCAGTGTATTATCTCAGTGAGGTGCTGTCCAGCTCCAAACAGAACTACGCGCACTACCAGAAGATGACTTACTGCGTGCACCTAGGCGCCAAGAAGCTGAAGCACTATTTCCAAGAACATCCCATCACCGTGGTGAGTTCAGCTCCCATCTCGGATATCATGGGCAACAAGGAAGCAAGTGGCAGAGTAGCCAAGTGGGCAATCGAGCTGGCTGTGTACGCTCCCGCGTATGCGAGAAGAGAAGCCATCAAGTCTCAGATTCTGGCGGAATTTCTTGTGGATTGGGCTGAGGTGCAGTATGAGCCTCCTACTCCGGTATCCAACTACTGGAAGATGCACTTTGATGGCTCCAAAATGAAGGAAGGCCTTGGCGCTGGCGTAGTGCTTACGTCACCCAAGCGAGATCAACTCAAGTACGTGCTGCAAATCCACTTCAAGGCATCCAACAATGTCGCAGAGTACGAGGCTGTGGTACATGGCTTGAAGGTAGCAAAGGAAGTTGGTGTACAGCGCATCATATGCTATGGCGACTCGGATCTGGTTGTGCAGCAAGTTTCTGGCACTTGGGATGCTCTGGATGCCAACATGGCGTCATACCGCTTCCTGGTCCAAACCATGACAGGATTCTTTGAAGGCTGCGAGTTCCAACACATCCACCGAGCAGAGATCGAAGCAACTGATGAACTGTCCAAGTTGGGGTCTTCTCGGCAGTACATCCCGGCTGGGATTGCCTTGGAGCATTTGAGAAAGCCATCCATCAAGCCATCCCCCAACTCGGAGTCCATTTTCGTTCCTTCTCTGCCTAATGAAGAAGCACTTCCAATGGAGATTGACTGGGAAGGTGCAAAAGAGGACCCGGGGACTGCAGTCTCCATCCCGGGGACTGGCGCCTGCAACCCGGGGACTGCCTCTCCTTACTCGGGGACTGCCCCTCCATACTCGGGGACTGCCCCTTTCAACTCGGGGACTGTCGCATTCCTTGAAGAAGTCCTTGCAAACCGTTCGGGGCTGCAGAGAGTCAATCCCAACTCAGAAAAAGATGCAGTGGTGGCCGTTCCGATGGAAGTGGACGAACCAGTGTTTCCCGCACGGGAAACGCCGAGTTGGGCCATGCCCATATTATCCTTTCTAAGGGACGGCACCCTCCCAGATGATGAGGTTACCGCAAGGCAAATTCAGAGAAGATCCAAGGGCTACACCATCTTCAGAGAAGTGCTGCATAAAAGAAGTCCCACTGGCGTGTTGCAACGCTGTGTGGAACCGGAAGAAGGAGAAGAAATCCTGGTAGAAATACATCAAGGGGAATGCGGGCATCACGCCTCTTCTCGGGCTCTAGTCAAGAAGGCTTTTTGGCATGGCTTCTTCTGGCTCGCTTCTTTGAAGCAAGCTGAAGATATTGTGAGGAAGTGCAACGGCTGCCAGAGATTCGCAAGTAAGATCCACATGCTTGCTTCCGAGTTGAAAACCATTCCCATTACTTGGCCATTTGTTGTTTGGTGCCTGGATATGGTTGGTCCCTTCAAGCCGGCTAGAGGCAACATGACTCACATCTTGGTCATGGTTGATAAGTTCACCAAGTGGATTGAAGTGAAGCCTATTCGGAAATGTGATGGAGCCACTGCTGTGAGTTTCCTGAAGGATGTGATCCTGAGATACGGCTACCCGCATAGCATCATCACGGATAACGGCATGAATTTTGCTGAGGGTGCCATGGTGAGATTCTTCAGAGATAAGCACATTCGACTAGATGTCGCGTCTGTCGCGCATCCCGCCTCCAATGGGCAGGTGGAAAGAGCAAACGGCATGGTGCTTGCAGGCATAAAGCCAAGGCTGATTGAGCCGCTGCTGAAAACACCAGGGTGTTGGTTAGACGAGTTGCCAGCAGTGTTGTGGAGTCTAAGGACTACCCCTAACCGGTCAACCGGCTACACACCATTCTTCTTGGTTTATGGGGCTGAGGCCGTGTTGCCAATCGACCTAGAGCATGACTCCTCCCGAGTAACCCTCTACACTGAGGCGGAGGCGAGAGAAGCTCAAGAAGATGACGTTGACCTGCTAGAAGAAGCAAGAGAGCTTACTCTGTCACGATCAGCTGTTTACCAGCAAAATTTGAGGCGTTATCATAGCCGGAAAGTGAACCCAAGGGTTTTCCGAGAAGGAGACATGGTGCTTAGGCTTGTGCAGCGCACAGCCGGGATGCACAAGCTATCTCCTCCATGGGAAGGGCCATTCATTGTGAGCAAGGCTCTACACAATGATGCCTATTACCTTGTTGACGCACAGCCATCCCAGAAGAACAGGCCGGATAAAGCTGGAGAGGAATCTAAGCGCCCCTGGAATGTAGCTCTACTCCGTCGCTTTCATTCGTGAGCAAAAATGTGTATGTGCTCTCCTATCCGAGTTAAACATCTACTCTGCAATCTGAAATTGAACTCGGGGACTGCCCTCGTCCAAACTGTTCCTTGTGTTTACTCTGCTTTACTTTGTCTATTCGGTTGAACCACTCAGAATTTCAAAAGCATACAAAGTAGTGTGTTTAAACTCACCGGACACTCTGCGACTCTGCTGCTGTCCGCAACCCGGCTTCATGGCAAGCCAGAGAACAAGCCAACGAGTCAATGAACACATGAAAAATTGCAAAGGAAAGGAAGCGTGTGGCAACCGAGTAGAGTGTTCTTTACTGCTTTTCTGTTAACTTTTTTCGGCTGAGTGGTGAGTAGCGTTACTATGAATTTTTCCAAGTGGCTATGTATTTGAAACTCCTACTTTGAACTCTTGTGACTCGACTACCAACAAAGCAACAAGTTGCAGGTAAGAGCTGAGATAAAAAAGGAAGAGTGGATGAAAAATGCAACTCAGGGATTTGCATGATAACGCAACCCGGCATCGAGCCAGAATCGCTCAAATACTAAGTATGAAACATCAAAACAGAATAAAAACTGAGTAGCGACGGGAAAGATAATTGTTTGATACATATGCACCCGGCATCCCAGGGATCTGATCAGAATTTGCAGCATAAGTGTTTCAGGAGTTAACTAGTTGGAAGTAGTAGTATTCTCCAAGTTGGCGTTGGCGGCATCCGCTTCAGGGTTGGCAGTAGCTTGCTCAGAGGTGGCAGTGGCCACCGAGATGGGGTCGGTAGCTGAAGTGGAGGCAGTAGACTGAGTACGGGGTAGAGCCGCGTCGTCGAGCGCCGCGCCAGAAGACGAGCCCAGCTCGGGAGCCGCACCCTGGGTCACCATCTCGGGGGTGATGGTGGCATCCTGGCTCTCGGTTTCCTCGTCGCTACCCGCGGCGGCCTTGCCCTTCCCCTTCTCGGCACCTGTGTTCTCAAAGCAAGCCAGGTCATCCGACTCGGTGTCCTCATCTTCGTCTTCGTCTTCATCCTCACTGTCGCTTTCCGCCTCAGTGTCAGGCTCGGTGAGGCCGTCGATGAAGAGGCCGGTGTCTGCGTAGGAGGCGATCTCGTACGCAACTGCCTTGCGGCGAGTCACGCACTCGGGATCGGACTCCCACTTCGAGTCCCGGCGCAGCTCAAGGATGGTATTGATATTCAAGTTTTCATACCAGCTGCAAATGAAGAGGAGTAGCATATCGGCGCCTGCCCGAGCTCCGGACGCACGCCATTTCTTCAACTCGGCTTTGACACCGTTGAGCTTCTCGGCGAGATCGCGGATGGTCGCTGGCGCAGGATCTTGAGGCCAGAACAGAGAGTGCAGCTTGAAGGCTGTGCACACCAAGTCGGTGCCTAAGCCCCTGAGATGCTGGAGCTGTGACTGCATGCTCATAAGATTGTCTTCAATTGAAGACTTGGTGTCAGTGGGCAGCCCTTTCTCAGCTCGAATCTTCTCCACCTTAGCCAGGGCAGGTGTGCAAGTCGCACAGAGATCAGGGAAGATTTCTGAAAATGCTATCAGAAAAGATTAGAAACGGAGGCAGAGAAGAGATGCAGATCAAGCCAAACAAAAAAGAAGGGAGCAGGCATGTGCAGAGAAGCATGAACTTACTGTTAAGTTCGCAGAGTAGCGCTTCCAGCTTCCTCCTCCAAGCCTCCTCATCCGCAATATGCTTCTCTTCAACTTTCCGAAAGTTGGCCAGCTGGTCCATGAGGTCCACGTTGCTCTTCTTCAGCACCTCATTTTCCAACTCGAGGGCCCTCTCCTTGGCCTTGGATGTCGCTTTGATTTTGTCCTTCTCGACGGCTTGGTCTATGGCATCCTGAAGGGCAGCCCTCAATTGGACTTGCAGCTGCTCCAACTCGGCGTCGCGTTTGTCCTTGAGCTCGGCTTCTTGGCTCTCCAGCTGCTGCTTCACCTCTGCGGGCTTTAGGCAATCAAGATGCTCCTCACGGAACTTCTTGTACTCTTCTGCGGAAAGAAACAACACGGTGAGCAGAATAGCCACGAAAAAGGAGTAAAACAAGCGAGAAGACGGCAACTCACCTTCCAACTCCTTAATCTTGCTCTCGGCAGAAGCAACGAAGACATGGCAATGTTTGTGCTCCTCTGCCATCGCCTGAAACTTGCCTGCAGAGTAGAAGGAGTTAGAGCAAAGAGTAAATGCGGGCGTAAACACAAAACGCATTAACCGAATAGCTAGATGCTTACTCTCAAGTTCTGAAAATTGGAGGGCACGATCCAGGGCCGCTTGCTCCGTCTCAGCATCACTCTTGCGTTCTGCTTCCAGGGCCTCAAGGCGCCTCTTGGCGATGGCGTGATTCCAGAGCAGCCGCCGGTAAAGGGTTGTCCTCTTCAAGAGGCTATTCTGTGGAAAGGAAAGGAAAAGGAGTCAGATAGTTTTTTCGAGATTTGGCCCGAGAAGACGGCAACTCGGTTGAGTACCCGTATACTCAGCCCGAATCTCGGGGACTGGGTAACGGATAAGGAGAAAATGCAGGATAGAAGAGAAGAAAAGTTGCAACTCGGAACAAGCAAATGACACTTACAGCGTAGGTCTGTTCGAGGTCTTCGGCAGCTTTGCGGTGAACAAACATCTTCGCGGCCAGTGTGCTCGTGGTGGACGAAATGGTCATGGGGTTGTAGCCCATGTCCGCCTTGTTCCGATCAGTGTGCCAATGGTCCAGCGGGCCCAAGGTTAGGCCTTCCAGGTCTTGTTGCCAAGGGTGTCGCTCTCCCACACCGCGTCGATGAAGCCTACCCGGACGATCATCTGCTCGAGCCCCTCGGACTGCACCTCAGTCTCTTGGACCTCACGCGAGTAGATCGAAAGGGCTTTCTTCTTTTCCGGCAACTTGGAGTCCACCGCCGTGGCCTGCTTGCCCTTCGTAAGCGCGAGCCGCTTCTCGCTCGCGGTCAACTTGATGCTATGCTGCTTGCCCATCTGCACCATGTAGGGCAAATAGCTGGGCACATCTTGAGCGCTCGATCCCTCGCCTACGCCAGCAGAACTGCCAGAAGCTCCAATGGTAAGCTGCCCAGTCTTCGCGGCAGGCTTCACGGGTAGTTTCGGCGGCGGCATCTTGGCGGCATCCTGCGCAGCGTTGCGCGATGGATTCTTACGAACTGGGGCATCAGGCTGGATGGCCTGCTTGCCGGCGGCATCCGTCTTCTTAGTACTCTGATTGGCCGGAGGGCTTGGTGCAGTCTTGGTCTTCTTCGCGGGTTGCGGAGGGCTTGGTGCGGTAGGTGGAGCAGCCTGCTGGGTAGGCGGCACAAGGGGCTGGCTACCCGGCGCAGCGTCCGGCTGCGCTTGGCTCTGCAGGTCGTGCTCCACCACAGTTGTTTCTACCCGCTGATCGGCAACGGGATCTGGTCGGACATCTCCTTGTTCTTCTACCCGCGGCTGGGCCGCGGGGTCATCTTCAACAGCAGCTTCAGTTTCCGGCTGCTCCAGGTTCTCTTCCTGCCGCTCAAGGGCGGCGTGGTCTTGGTACTCGGTATCTTGTTCGGTATTCTCCCCAGCTGAGGCAGCTGGGGGAGAAGAGGGGGTCTCGTCTTGAGCAGCACCCTGCGCACTTGGTTCTGCGCGGGCCTGCTGCTCCTGGTCCATGTCTTGGACACCAACGCCCGTGTCCTTGGCGTTGGTGCCTTCTTCGTCTTCCTTCACGGGAGAGGGCGCACGCGTCCTACCCCGTGCTGCGGGCTCATCGTCGTCCTCATCAAGATCAATAAGCGACTCGAGGTCGATGGCTGATCGTTTCTTGGAGGTGGCGGGAGCCGCAGCAGCATCGGCATTCAAAGGATCGCTGAAGAGAAAAAGAAGTTCAAAAAAGGAGGAGGGGAACAAGAACACCAAGAAGCAATAACAAGATGTGAATTAGAGGGAAGCTACTTACCCTTTGCGGGTAGGGAGTGGCCTTCTGCTGGAAACCTTCTTCACCTTCTTGGGCTTCTTGGCCTTCTTGGCGGCAGGCTCTTGGGCACCGCTACCCACCCTCTTCCGAGTGGTAGGAGCGGCCACCGCAACCGGATCGACGTCGAGGACGTCCTCGTCTTCCTCGTCCGCATCGGCGTCGTCTGCAGAGTAGAAGAAAAGAAGCGGTTGAGAAGAGGAGAGAAAAGTTAGATTGCGCTACCCGCAACTATAGAAGCGAGCTCAGTCACCTTCTTCATCGTCCTCGGACCAATCCCGAATGGACGCATCGACGTGGTGCTTACCCTGATGTTCGGTGCGAGGGACACAGAGGGTGGCCTGGGTGTCATAGGCGGTCTCGTCGTCCTCTTTCCGGTCTTGGTCCCAATTGGCCTCAAAGCGCTCCTCGCTCTCAGCGAGCTGGCGGTCAATGTGCTGGAAATACAAGGAGGCAATACAAATCAGTTAAGCAATATAAGGAATCCTACCCGGTAAGGAATGCAAACACAAAGCATATTTGGCTAAGGTTCTTTACTCGACATGGCGTGCAAACACAAAGCACATAAAGCCTAGCGGATACTAGTAAGTGCTCTACTCGACATGGCGTGCAAACATAAAGCACATAAAGCCTAGCGGATACTAGTAAGTGCTCTACTCGACATGGCGTGCAAACACAAAGCACATAAAGCCTAGCGGATACTGGTAAGTGCACTACTCGACATGGCGTGCAAACACAAAGCACATAAAGCCTAGGAGATACTAGTAAGTGTTTCTACTCGGTGCAGCGTGCAAAGACTAAGCAGACTAAGCTGGAAAGCCACCTACTCGGTATCATGATGCAGAGATAAAGCATAAAGTACTAACCTGTTCGATTGGCTTCTCACGGCTATACGGCACGAAGCCGTATTGCCAGTTGTCGGTGAGGCCGGTACTCATGATGGAGCGTGCCCAGACGGCCACATCCGCGTTGCCCAGCTCGAATGTGGTGGTCCTCGTGCAGTCTCTGTTGCCTCCCATGTAGCACATGAGGTGCGCACGGCGCTGTAGCGGGAGCACTCGCCGAGAAATCAAACAGGCGATGGGATCGTCGCTTTTGAGCCCCAACTTCTTTAGCTCGGCGAGGCGCTTGTTAATCTGGGAGATATCGCCTTGCAGCGGTGGCTTTGTATCCCCAATTCTGTTGAGTGGGTGCCGTGTTCGTCCACTTGGGAAGCATGATTCGGTCCAAGATTGGCGCTCCTTCTTCATCAGGAACGTTCTTCACGTAGAAGAAGGACCGCTGCCACTTGTGCACCGAGTCGAGCCCCTTGATGCGCGGGTGACGGGTAGAGCCACGCTGCAGCATCATCGCACTTCCTGTCTTGGTCATGCTGCGGGCGCTCTCCGTGCTTCCAGGCTTGGGCACGCTCTGCTTCCGGAAGAAGAAGTAGCGCGCACAGGTGTGCACCGTGGGGCGCACACCCAGGAACACCTCGCAGACCACGGCGTGGTATGCGAGCATCACCATGGCATTGGGAGGCAGGTGATGCGGCTGGATCCCGAAGTGGTTGAGGAAGGACTTGAAGAAATCGGAGACAGGCAGCCCAAATCCTCGCTTGAAGTGAGCGAGGAAGACGAGGAACTCGTCCGCTTCCGGTGTGGGAACGAGTTCGCCGGCCGGCTGCCTGCAGCGCACGCCGGGAGGGACGCGGCGGGTATTCACCAGCCACTGGCAATCCTCCAGCGTGACCTCGGATCCAGCCCATCCGGCGCGGGCATCGTCATCGCGAGCCATGGAGACGAGGGGATTTGGTGGTTTCGTGGAGATTTGGTGGGATTTGCTAGCCCTCCGGCGTCGCACGGAGCAGCGGCGCGGCGAGATGCGCGGCGGCGGAAGCGCTCTGTGGCGGCGGAGAGGCGAGGAGGCAAGAAGTGAATGGGAGCAGGAAGGGGAAGGAGGAGTTACCGAGGGGGTATTTATCCCTCCCCTCGGGTAGCCGTTACTAATGGAGTTAGTGGGATCAGTTGTGCGCGGAGATCGTGCGACGTGGGGTGCGGGCCGGTTAGAAACGCACACAGCGCATATCGCGCGCGCGTAACGGCCGCAATTGATCCCACGTCGAGATCGTGGGCTAATAACTGCAGTTGATGTGACCTAACGGGCCGGTGGGCCCAGGTCTCAATGATGGGCGCGTGGCCTGTCATATCCCGGGCACCGAGGCGTCGGGGGTGCGAGAACGTGACACGTGCCCAGTTGCAGTGCGGAAAGATGGATTTGCTCTACCACGCTGAGATTCTGTTCAAAATTTCACAAAGTCATTTTACTCAGCGATAGAGAAGAGGAATGGTTCTATTCGGAAGAGAAGAGACTCGAGCCAGAATTGAGGGCTACTCGGAGGCTCTACTCAGCATCCTAAGGTTCGAAGGCAAGATTGGTTCTTAAGCTGGCAGAGCCCCGTGAACAAGTTCACAGGACTCTACCAGCTTTGGGGACTAATGTCAGGGGGTTACCCCCGAGTAGGGTAAAGGCAAGTGCTAAGGGCAAGACCAGAAGAGACGTTTGGCAGAGTAGCTGGCTACCCGGTACTCGCTACCCGGTCGACTGCTATTCGGCCGTATACACTGATGGCCAGAAGAAAGAATCAAGGAAGTTATTCTCCCCCGGGTAGAGGAAGTGGTCCGAGTAGAGGTGGCGGTTTCCTACTCGGGCCAGAAGTCAAAGGAGTCGTTCTGACACAGGATCCCGCGTATCCTGGGTCCGTACTGGAGCACTGTTCATCTGCAGAGCGCGTGCTTATCCGCGCCAGGGTGTCAGCAGGGCGGTGCAGGTTAGGGGGCCTACCCTGTGGCCGTGTCAGTGATAACAGATCAACTTCTTGGTTTTGCACAACGACTTTCTACACGAGACAAACTAGGAAGCCAAAGCTGTCAGCGAGAAGCTGGAAGTGTGCAGTGTGCACACTATGTCGACATTTGTTTGTACTTTCCCCCCTTGGCTGTATCCGGCTGGGCACCAGTATATAAGGTGCCCTGCCTCCTCCTGTGTGAAGGTGGCGTCTTTAGAGAGAACACCTAGCTATACATCACGTAGAGAGAAGGGTGGCTACTCGGCTGTAGGCCAAACTGTACTGTGGCTACTCGGTGAGACACAAATATAAAGAGAGAAAGGCAGGAGTAGGGGTTTTACCTCCACACGAGGGCCCTGAACCTGGGTAGATCTTGTTGTTTGCAGTGCTTGATTCATCCCACACGCGGCTACTCGCTGCGTGGTCCCTCCCCGAGCACCTCCAGCGTCCATCGACCCCAAACAATTAGCCATCCTATGGCATCTGCCGTGATACCACCACGACAGGCCCTTCGTAGAGGGAAGCAGGGATTAACTCATGTGCTAGAGCTTTTTATTTTATAAACAGAGGTATTGAAAACAAAAAATTTAGAGAGGTGTATGTTAATGTCAACGAATGGCAAACATACAATACAGTACGACACAAGTTAACTAGACTTTATAAGAGCGGCTCCCATTGAAGGACGTTCTTTCTACCGGGATGAGTAGATCATCCTTCTTCTCTTTTGTTTACACAATTATGCTTTAAATGGTAAATCGGAGGCAAAAAGAGTGAAGAGAATTTATAGTAACCAAGTTTGGGGCTGGGCACCCCGTTGCTAGCTCTTCTATCAATTTGGATAAGCGGATGTGACACTAGTCCAGGTGTGTAAAGTGCAATTAAGAAGTGAGATAAAGATCGTCTACCTAAATCCTCATGAGCTAAACAAGAACACAAAACATGTATAATTTAAAAGGTTTTAAAGGTAGCACATGAGAAATTTACATTGGAGTGGCGGTTAAATACAACATATAGGTGGGTATGGTGGACACATTTGGCAAACTTTGGTTTTTGGGAGTTGGATGCACGAGTAGGGCTCATACCCAGTACAGGTGAAGGCTAGCAAAAGACTGGGAGCGACAAATTAAGAGAGCAATAACGGCCATAATCATGCATAGCAAGAAAAACATTATTAATAAAAGCATAAATGGTATTACAATTCAAAAACTAAATAATCATAGAGGCTAGAGGTGACTGGTTTGTAGTCATAACATGGTGTAAGCATGCGCCAAGTCAACCAAATAAAGCATTTGAAGGAGAATACCACAATAATATGCTTTGATGTGATAAAAACAACTCATGATTCTTTCAATGGCACATTAAGCACTCTCAGCTATTTGAGACAAGTCATGCTACAATAATAACCACTAAGCATAGAATTAAAATAACATCTAGCATGACATGAAAAAGTCTAGCCACGATCTATACAAGCTTCTATTCGCACCATTATAAGCATGAAAATTGTACTACTGCTTTCCAACACCAATCATTTTATTTAAACAACAACTCTCCAAATGATTTATCAATGAAACAAAAAAGTAATACTATTCTACAAGAACTAACAACTCTGAATAAGAGATGCATGAAAACAGGAGCTAAATGGATTTGTACCTGCTAGAAGAAAAACGAAGAATACGAGTGTGATAAATGAGGAATACGAGTATTCATATGAAAAAGAGGAGCGTGTCTCTCTCCCACACAAGAATGCTGGATTCCAACTAAGTTTAATGAAGCTAGGAAAATAAAAGAAAAGAAAAGAAAAACAAACAGACGCTCCAAGTAAAGTGCAGATGATGTGACCGAATAAAAATATATTTTCACTAGAAGTGACAGGATAAGCTGCTGATGAAGAAGGGGATGCCTTGGGCATCCCCAAGCTCAGATGCTTGAGTCTTCTAGGAATTTGTTGGGATGAACCATGGGGGAATCCCCAATCTTAGGATTTTCACTCTTGTTGATCATATTATATAATCCTCTTCTCTTGACCCTTGAAAACATCCTTCACACCAAACTCAAAGTAATTCTCATTAGAGGGTTAGTGCGCAATCAAAAAGTCACATGTTCTCCATGGACACAAGCATTCCAATACTTTTTCAACATTAGCTACAGACACTGATGTTTTGTGGAGAAAAAAAATCCATCAACATAGTAAAAGAGAGAATGCAAAGTAAAAAAGGAAGAATGTGTCAAAACCAGAATAGTCTGTAAATACGAATTTTTTCGAGGAACTTACGTCGCTCGGATCCGAAAAATTAGAACTAGAGACAATTTTGGAATTAGCTGAGGATCATGCACAAAAATTTACAGGTGGTTTCAATTTCTCTGTGAATTTATACGAATTAAACAGTGGACAACAACAATCTGTTCCTGTGCAGAAATCCAAATCTAACATCAACTTTTCACTAGAGACTTTACTTGGCTCAACAATACGAAAAAGTAAAGATATAAAGGAGTAGCTACAGAAGTAAACAACACCTTGACTCAAAGAAAATAGAAGAAACCATTGCAAAAATAAAAACATGGGTTATCTCCCAAGAAGTGTTTTTCTTTAACGCCTTTTAGCTAGACCCAGAAAAAAAGAATCAAATATTTTGAAGTGAAGAAGCATCCAAATCAACCATTTCCTCTAGAACACAGCTTATAGCAATTGGTACCTTAGGTACCTCTGAAGATGATTCAACATGTAAATCACTCTTAGTTTCACTTAAGGTTTTATCAATTTTAAGCAGATTATGGGGTTTTGGTAGCCTCTAGACATATTGGGGACATATATGAATTTTTGCTATTTCCCCACAAAAGCTTTCTCCCTCTTAAATTTAAGAGAAGAAAAAATTGAACTTAAAGTTTCCATAACCTCCTCTAGTTTACCAATCTTGAAGTTTTGATTATCATGGGTATTGCTATCCTCTAAAATAGAAATTCTCTTGTTTATACTTACTATTTATTCATTACTTTGCTAGAATTTTAAAGGAAATTTGGCAAATTTTCTCCATAGAGTTCAGCTTTTTAATAACATCTTCTAAAGTGATCTCAGTTTAAACAACCTTAGTAGGTGGTGTTCCTACTAAACTTTCAATTAAATTACAGGCTTCCAAAGCAGGATTTCCCCAAAAATTACCACTTGTAAGAGTATCTAGAACATATCTATACCAGCTACTAATACCAACATAAAAAATTCTAAGAAGGATCATGGTAGAATGTTGTTTAGTACATCTATGATGAGTATCACTTATTCTATACCAAGAATCTTTCAAACTTTCTCCCCCTTGTTGCCTAAAAGAATGAACCTCAATTTCAGGAATACTCATTTTAGCAAGATTAAAAACAAGATAAAAATAACAACTAGAATAATAACTATTTTTGGTATGTTTTTGATATAAAGAAGCAAACTAGAAAAAATAAAATAAAATAAGCAAAACAATAAAAAAGTAAAGAGATTGGAGGTGAGAGACTCCCCTTGCAGAAATACGCTTCCTCTGCGGCAATGGCGCCAGAAAAGTGCTTGATGGCGTGTGGACACACGTTCGTTGGGAGACCCCAAGAGGAAGGTATGAAGAGTGCAGAAGAAAGTTTCCCTCGGAAAGAAACCAAGGTTGAATCGACTAGTAGGAGAAATAAATCACTTCTGAAGGTTGTTGACAGCTGATGTTGGTAGGGCGCACTACCAGGCTCAGCAGAAATATGGAATCTTCACACAACACAACCAAGATACTTTGCCCCAACGAAACAGTGAGGTTGTCAATCTCACCAGTTTTGTTAACAAAAAGGGTTAGATGTATAATGTGGAAAACGGTGCTTGTTTGTAGTGAATTAAAATAGAACAATGATTGTCGTACAAGAACAGTGTTTGCAGTAGGTTGTATTGTCGGTATAAAAGAATGGACCGGGGTCCATGATACGTATCAAACGTATCTATAGTTTCTGACGTTCCATGTTGTTTTCATGCCATATGATACATGTTTTCTATACACACTACCAAATTCCGCGCGGTCTGGGACGTTTCAATAACGTTGCGGATGAGCTCCAAACCATCGCTAAGGGCAATCTGTGACGGTTTACCCGACAGAGTAAGAACGTATCAGATTGACTGTCAGGGACGAGTCTGTGACGTTTATATGAACCTAAAACCGTCAAGGCTATCTGCAACGTTCAGAAAATCGTCGCCACCAACTGGGCCATCTGGCCTAGGCCCAATAAGCATCAACGTTTTTATTTCTTCACTATGAGGCGACACGTGGCAAACGAGGTTCTAACGGTCGTTATCATAATCAGCTGACGTGGAAAACGTGGGAACATTTTTTTTACGTCACGAGGCTCGACCAATGAGGCAAAACCATGTGGACCAATCGAAATACACCGCATGGAAACAAAATGGTGCCACGTTGCCTTCTTCTGGGATGAAATCAGTTCGTCCCGGGTTACTCAGCGACGTTCTTTTTCGTCACGAGTCTCGACCAATCAGGCGAAACTATGTGGACCAATGAAAATACTCCACATGGAAATAAAATGGTGCCACGTCGCCTTCTTATGGGACGAAATCTGCTCGTCGCGGGCTACCGAGCGACGTTTTTTCCGTCGCTGCGCTCGTGGCACGTGCACCAACCGAATGGTGCAACGCAACATCTTTCCAAGACGTTTTTTCCGTCTCAAATTTGGGTGATGTCATCACCGTGTCGGAGACGTTATATTTACGTCGTCTAATTGCCCAATCATAGTACGACACGTGGGCTGGGCATACACCGCCATGTGTCTTTATTTACCTTGACGGACTTTTACATTACGTTACTACGATGTCGGTTTCGGTGCTATTTGGGTGGTTACATCAGCGTTATAATTGCCAATTGCACACAGGAAGAAAATCAAACCACATAATATGCATCAAATACTTAGTTTTTCTCACAGAAGATCAAACCAACATACAGAACCACAGTTTCAAGGACCACGCATCTGCTTAGCCAACATCTCAAGTAGGGCAACTCCTTCTAGTTGAGACTTTGTTAGCGTAGCTTGTTGCTTCCGAATGTCTTCCATATCAACTAAAAACTTCAGTCTCAGTTGCTCGGATTCTGCTTTCGGCATCCTCATATCAACAATTTTTCTTCGCACATTCACATTAAGCTGCGGTTCAAGCTCAGACTTTGAAAGACTTGATTCCACATGGGCCTTCTTTGAGAAAGTATGCCTTCCACTCTCCAGCATGACAAGTTCACTATCATCCTCATCCTCATCCTCTGAAGCATATCGAGACATCACACTTTTCTTGCTTGCCTATCAAGCATGCAAACAAAATAGATGAAAATAGCAGATGACAAGAATGTACAGAACAAAGATGAAACTAGCAGATGACAAGCATGTGCAAAAAATTGATGAAAACTAGCAGATTATAGTCAAACAACGGTGTGTGTAATGAACTAGCAGATGATAAGCATAGATGAAATAGCAGGTGTCAAGCATGTGAGAAAGATAGATGAAAATAGCAGATGACAAGCATGTACAAAAAATATATGAAAACTAGCAGAATATAATCAAACAATGGTATGTGTAATGAACTAGCAGATGGGAAGCATAGATGAAATAGCAGGTGTCAAGCATGCGAGGAAGATAGATGAAAATAGCAGATGACAAGCATGTAAAGAACATAGATGAAACTAGCAGATGACAAGCATGTAGAGAAAATAGATGAAACATAGCAGATGATAATCAAACAACAGTGTGTGTAATGAATTAGCAGATGAGAAGCATAGATGGAATAGCAGGTGTCAAGCATGTGAGGAAGATAGATGGAAACCATGTTGAAATGACAACGACAACCTTAATTAC